>NMUG010007490.1:0-12050 GCA_002855965.1 Monotropa hypopitys
ACGAGTAACTTGTTATTTGAAAAAGTTGTTCATCCGGAAAGGAGTCTATAATCAGCATTTGTGAGGAATGATCCTCAAACTCCAATCGGGACAAATGGTTCACGACAACGTTCTCCACACCCTTCTTATCCTTTATGATTAGGTCAAATTCTTGGAGAAGTAGGATCCACCTAATAAGTCGCGCCTTGGCATTTTGCTTGGTTAGCAAGTATTTTAAAGCGACATGGTCGGTAAAGACCACAATAGGGGACCCTAAGATGTACGAATGGAACTTGTCAAGAGCAAACACTACAGCGAGCAATTCCTTCTCCATTGTGGAGTAGTTCATTTGCACCTTATTGAGGGTTTTGCTCGCGTATGATATGACATATGGCTCTTTTCCTTGCCTTTGGCCAAGAACAACCCCGATCGCATAATCACTCGCGTCACACATAAGTTCAAAAGGTATGGCCCAATCGGGCACTCGCACAATAAGATGCGTTGTGAGGCTTGATTTTTAATTTGGAGAAAGCCTTTTGACATGCATCCATCCATAAAAATGGGGCATCTTTTGAAAGGAGTTGGCACATTGGACGGGATATAGCGCTAAAGTCCTTTATGAATCGCTGGTAGAAACCTGCGTGACCAAGAAATAATCGGACATCTCTCACGCATTTGGGGGAAGGGAGCTTGGCGATTATTTCTATTTTTGTCGAGTCCACTTCAATCCCCTTGGCCAAAACGATATGGCCAAGAACTATCCCATGGGTGGCCATAAAATGGCATTTCTCCCAATTCAAAATTAAAAATTTCTCCTCACAATGAGTGAGCACACTCTCCAAGTTTGTAAGGCATTCATCGAATGAGTCTCCAAAAATGGAGAAGTCGTCCATGAAGACCTCAACCACCTTTTCCATCATGTCGGTAAACATACCCATCATACACCTTGAAAAGGTTCCGGGTGCTTTGCATAATCCAAAAGGCATGCACCTATATGCAAAAGTTCCAAAAGTACACGTGAAAGTGATCTTGTCTTGATCCTTCATGGCAACCTCTATTTGATTATACCCGGAGTACCCATCCAAGAAACAATAGAAAGAATGACCGACAACCCTCTCCAAAATTTGATCAATGAAGGGGAGAGGGAAGTGGTCTTTTCTGGTGCTCACATTTAGTTTCCGGTAGTCAATGCATACACGCCATCCAGTCACTTCACGAGTGGGGATTAGTTCATTGTTTGCATTTTGACTACCGTGGTGCCAGATTTCTTTGGCACTACTTGAATGGGGGATACCCATTTACTATCCGCGATTGGGTAGATTATTCCCACATCTAGAAGTTTTAGAATTTCCGCTCGAACCATATCTTTAATTATCGGATTTAAACGACGTTGTGGTTGGTGAGACGGGCGCACATCCTCTTCAAGGTATATTTTGTACGTACAAATTGTGGGGTCAATACCCTTGATATCGGCTATAGTCCATCCAATGGATTTTTTGTGCCTTTGGAGGACTTGTATCAATTGAAGCTCTTGGTGATCCTCAAGAGAGGAGGAAATCACCAGCAGAAAAGTTTCATGTTCTCCCAAAAAAATATACTTGAGAGTATCGGGAAGAACATGTAACTCTAGTTTGGGAGTCTCAACGCTTGATGGTAACGTTTTATACTCCAAAGGAGGGAGCTCCTCAAACTTGGGGGACCACTTTTCCGTTCCCATCACTTCATCCACATCAAGGAGGGAGTAAAGGTACTCCACCTCCGGTGAATCTAAAAAATTTGCCTCTTTGGCCGTTAAACATTGTTCAAGTGGATCCTTACAAAGGACCTCATCGACATACTCTTGGGTAAGAGTGTCAATGAGGTTGACATCGTGATAATCATCATCATCTCCCGTTTGAGTAGAAATATTAAACACATTTAACTCGGTGGTAATATTCCCGAAAGTTAAATTCAACAACCCACTCCGACATTGGATAATGGTATTGGACATAGCCAAGAAAGGTCATCCAAGGATAATGGGAGTTTGGGGTTGGAGTTCAACCACGGGACATGTGTTTAAGACAATGAAATCATCGGGATAGATGAATTGTTCCACTTGAACAAGAACGTCTTCAACTACTCCTTTGGGGACCCTTAAACTCCGGTCTGCCAATTGTAATGTGATCTTTGTGGGTTTCATCTCGCCCACTCCAAGTTGTTCATATACAGAATAAGGAAGCAAGTTCACACTTGCCCCAAAATCAAGTAAAGCTCTTTCGAATGTCTTTCCCCCAATTTTTACCGAAATCATAGGATATCCGGGGTCCTTAAATTTGGGAGGGACATTTATTTGGATTATGAAGCTCACTTGCTCCGTAAGGAACACCTTCTTTTTCACGTTTAGCTTTCGCTTAGCCGTGCATAGATCTTTTAAGAATTTGGCGTATGTCGATATTTGTTTGATTGCATCCAAAAGAGGGATGTTTATCTTCACTTATTTAAATATCTCATACACCTCGGTGTTCAAAGCAAACTTAAATGGCACCCTCAACCGGTGAGGATAAGGGGTCGTACTAGGACAAGGTGAGCCACTTGGCTCATTAGCTTCTTTAGACCTAGAATTAAAGACATGAAAAGTTGTTAACAACTACAAAAATAAAGTACATGAGAAGAGAGACAACGAGCTTACCTCCATGGTTAATGAATACCAAAAGTCTTGAATCTCAAAGTAAGATAACTAATTAAGAGGGGGAGATACATCAAAGAAAGGGAGGTAGAGAGAAGTTAGAGCTTCTATAGTTAGAACACAAAGAAATTACATAATATGAAGGTTAGGGCACCCAAAACCAGGGTTGCCCTATTTATATGTACCTACAATAATTACAAAAGTGGACAAAAATGCCCTTATGTTGATACAAACAAAAAATATAAAAATCTGTTAAAACAAAAGAGAATTGGTTCTTTTTAAAAAGAGACCTGTTCTTTTCTCTATTAATGGCCTTCTGCATTAAGAGGGACCGGTTCTCTTTAAAAAGAGATTGGTTCCTTTCTTCCTTCATTGCGTGATGCTACAGGATGGACCGGTTCTCTTTCAAAAGAGACCAATTCCTTTTTCTTCTCAAGACCTTCTGCTGAAGATAGACCGATTCTCTTTAAAAATAGACCGATTCTCTTTAAAAATAGACCGGTACTCTTTTCTTCCCAAAGCTCTCTGTTGAAGAGAGGCCGATTCTCTTTAAAAAAAGACCGATTCGCTTTTCTTCCCAAAGCCTTCTGCTATAAAAATGGACCGGTTCTCTTTAAAAAGAGACCGGTTCCTTTTTCTGCAGATTGTGCAAATCTGCAGCTTTGTTGCTTCTTCTGTTTTTGGTTGCTTCAGGCTTCAATCTTTTCATCTTTTTGTCCTTCGACTCTTGCTTTTTGCATCTACTTTTTCAAGCGGTATCTTGACATGGTTGATCATCTTCTATTGCACATGAGGTACTCTTTGGTCACCCATTTAGTCTTGGAAAACCTGAACTTATTCATACAACTTACAAACAAACAATTACCGCATTGATGCTTGAATTGGATATAAAATACAGAATTTGTGAGTTGATTAGCCTCTTTAAACTACAAAACTAGAGGCTAATCACATCTCTTTCTTGACTTAGTTGGCGGCTTGAATGTCCAACTATTCACTGTGGTTGCAAGTCTCTTGTAGTCGGATCATCTTCATGCCTATGCACTAGGCCACTTCCATTATGGGAATCTAGCTCTTCTTGTAGAAGATTGGGCTATACGGTGATAGTTTATTCCAAGCAGAGGAAACTTAGGGAAGATGAAATCCATAATGTAGTACCTTCTTAGTAGACAACTTCTAAAGTTGATCATCGTTGTTGTTTATCCATAGTCTTCGTGTTCTTGGCCCCATTTTGGTAAGTTGGTTGTTCCTCTTGTTGGGACACACTTGGTTGAGGTAGTGTGTCATGATGAAGCACACATGAGGTATCCTTTGGTCTCATACCTCTAAGCATGGTATTATGACTCCTTCCTTTGGCTAACATCGGCTTTGATTGACGTGATCCGTATCGATGGTTCCCTTTCTTTCTCCTTGAAGGACCATCGCTTCGACAGTTGTGTTTTGAGTACAAGTGGTGTATCCACTATGTGGTGTCAAAACTCTAGTGGCAAAAGAGATTTTGACTTCTCCTTGTTTGTTTCTTCTAATGCGTACTTCTTGTACCGTATGTTTCATCGACCGTAGGTTAATGGGTCTTGGAAAATTTAGGAAGCCTTGTGTTCGATTGGCCGTAGGCCATGGGTTGGCATTCCTTTGGTTGTTGATCTTCGACACTGAATCGGATTTCTTCTTGTACCTAGTGTTTGTTGTGCTTGTCTTACAACTCGTATGAAGCTTGTTGACTCCTTGATAGCATTCATTTGAATTGTGCTCTGTTCAATGTGCGTTGTAAGGCTTGTTAATTCTTGGATGACGTTTCTTTGACTTGCGTCTTGTTTGATGCTTGTGGTGGGACTTTTCATGTTTTTTGTGGTATCTTGTTTGAGTTACATCTCAAATCACAGATCACCCATGTGGTGTGTCATTTTATTTCGAGCTCCTAGTTGGGTGACGTTTGTCGATCTTGTTTCACTCCTGACTTCGGTAGGACTTTCCATGTTCGAAAGATGTTGTGTTTCCGTGCTTGTCTCGCTATTGATGTTGCATCCTTAGCTCGAATGTTGGTAGTTCAAATTTTGGTTGCGAGACTCTAGTGGAATTAGAAACGGCTATTTTTGTTCGTTGTGCTTTTGCATTGAACGTTACTTGATTGTCGACAAGAAGTTCGTGGAATTAAGATGCACGTATCCGTTTGGCCATGGGAAAGTTGGGTACGAATGCATATTACGGTCTAGACTTGGTGTGAGTTTAGTGCCATGCCACATTGTTTGGGCTTGGTACTTGCACATTTTGGCATGTGTGGGTGCGTGAGTACTTTTTGGTTATGTGATACACGTTTGACATGGTGAATTAGTTTGAGAAGAGCTAATGTCCGGGGCATCTCAAAGCAAATCATCAAGGTCACATGATTACCACACTAGGATGTGTGTGTTTGGTGTGGTGTGTTCTTTGGCTCGAGAGTTTGGAGCATATTCATGCATTGCATTTATTTTGGCTAGTTCGTGGGTGTTGGTGCGATGATGTGTTCTCGCTAGTTATGATTTGACAAGCATTCGTGCAAATAGTGTTAAAGCATGTCGACGTATCCTCGACATGTCCTTGCCATGTCGGTGTATCCTCGGCATGTCCTTGCCATGTCGGCGTATCCTCGGCATGTCCTTGCAGTGTCGGCGTATCCTCGACATGTCATTGGCGTGTCAGCATGTCCTCGGTGTGTCCCTAGCATATCGGCTTGTTCTTGGTGTATCCTTATTTATCGGGGTACCCGTGGTGCGATGGTTAACATATGGTGGATGACGACATGAGAATTACTTATGTGCGAGTTTGTAGATCGAAAGGGAAAGTGTTGACGTCGGTAGCAATCATGTAATACCCGTTCCATATTATAAATTATTTTTAATAATAATTCTAAAATGTTAGAATGGGAAGTGGGAGTGAAGGAAGATTTATAAGGGTATTTAGGTGGTTTATAAATATACTAGTGTATGACCCGTGCCGCTGGCACGGGACGACAGAATAAAAAGCAAAACAAAATAATTAAGGGTACGATAAAATTTCGGGTGTTAGTAGTGTCTTCGGCACTTTAGAGTGCTTTCAACTAATGACTTCTAATAACATTACAACATGTACTAAACTCAACCTATTCCGATAGAATATAATACCTAAGGGTACGACGAAATTTCGAGTGTTAGAAGTGTATGCAGCACTGATTCGTGCCTTCGGCACTCATGATGAGTGACGTCACTCGAACTCAATCCTTGTCAATGTTGAACTCAACACATTACCCGTGTCGATAGAACTCAGACCATGTCAATGTTACTCGACCCGTGCCGAGGGCACTCGAGTAATGACTTCGAATGTGAGTCATGCCTTCGGCATGCATTACCCGTGCCTAAAAGCACTTGATCCGTGTCTTCGGTACTTGAACGTCATTATATAAAAGTTTAAAATATACTTCATTCATGTTTGAAATTTCGAAATATGTATTACGAACATTCGAAATCCATGTTCAAATCTGGGAACTCAACATACAGAAACCAATGTTCGAAAAACACGTATAGCTCAAAAAAACGGTTTCGATAATCAAAATTCCTCAACTGGATGGTCCAACCCCTAAAGAGGGGATCAAAATCCTTCAAGATACATGTATTTGATGTTTTTGGCTTCCCTGTAGATTTATCACCCTTTACATGAAAGAAATAAAATTTATTAATAATCTGAGATGCTGAGCTCTACAAAATGAGGGTTGAGAAGTCAAAAGCAAATTGAGGTTGAACTATGAGTTACTCTATATCTTTCCACTTACAGGGTAGGTCTGAATTTCTCCCAGGAATCAACAGCAGCTACCACAAAAAAGTCCAGGGGATGTGGTCCGCTGCACACTTGTGGAGTTTCAATCTCTGCAATTGCTTCCAAAGCCTTCACAAAAGCTCGGGATTCCAATGGACCAATTGGGTCAACAACAAAAAGGATGACTAAGTTAGCTACAATTACATTCCCATTGATCCATGCCATGCAAGGTCAATGAGTATCACATCTCTCATTATTGAGAAAATAATCGAGAAGCTTTTCCCTCCATCTGCGAGATTCTTTGACAAAATAGGCAAGTTTGTACAAATTGCAGAGACTGTACCAGAGAAATTTGATGAAGAGATGTTAGAAAATTCCCTATTTTTATTCACCAAGTTCAGTTTCTTTATTCTGTGTTGGCATTTCTGATATTGTGGTTGAAGTTTTTGAATAATATGAAGGAGAGGGAGATTAGGGATGATATAAACTCCAACAATCTCAATATTGAAGGAGAATCAGTAGAGCAAGCATATTGTACTTAGAATCACCTAGCCACATTTCGATATTTTGATTGTTATTGTCGGTGTTGCGTTTATAAGATAGGGCTCGGTGAGTCATTGGGCTTGAGAATCGAGGACTGATAAACCCGTACTGAGAGATGCCATCTGTGGCGGCGTCGATTGAAGCTCATATGCACTAAATATGGACTGTTAAGCAATTATAATGACCAATGTTTGGACCATATAAATTTGTCGATTGAATCCCATATGCTTGGGTTATTTTGTTCTACTTCTGATATCAAATTTCTACTTGCCAATAATTTGACAGTAAAAAAATAATTCTCGCAAATCACATTTTGAAGTTTTTCCTACTATTATTTGCCAGTGCACAGTAACAAATTTCATTTTCCTTTTCGTCTTCACAACAAAGGTTGCAATTAATAAAGAATGCATGTAAGGCCAACAAATCTTAAGTACAACCTAAAATCGTTATGTATACACACATTTGCGTATATACTTGTGGGTGCATGTATGTAAATATACCTTCTTCATACGTCCATGCCCTCTGAAGAGATGAGATGAGAGAATAGACTTACATAGGTGCGATTTTACCTGCAAAAGAAACATCAACACTCTGTGAGAGCAAGAGCAAGAGGAGAGAAGAACACGGAAGAATGGATAATCGAGAAATACCCATCATCTTCTAAGTCGGATGACTAATGAATCTACCATCTTCTACGTTGCTCCGACAGAGCTCATTTCAGAGATGTGAACCCAGTAGAGGGTGCCATGGAGTGGTCGACTTTATGCATCGGCATGGATGGAGTGGTCGAATTTCTGCGCCGATTTGCAGAGGGATCAGGTGGGCGGTGGGAGTGTCTCGAGAGAGGGATCTTGGTTTTGCCAGGGATGGGGGGATCTCGAGGAAGTGGATGGAGTGGTTTGTGTCGATTTGCAGAGGGATAAAGATGGCGGTGTAGAGTGTCGAGAGAGGGATCTTTGTTTTGGATTTGTGTGATGTTCAATGCACGGTGAGAAGAGGGAGGGAGAGGGATGTGGGGGTTCAATCCATGTGATAACAACATCCATCCATCCAAAAAAGCAAATCGGACGGAATGGAATGTGTGCTGTAAATGTTTCACAAAATAAAAAAAATCTGAGCCGTCTAATATGGAAGGGAATATGGGATGTCTGGGATGAATCTGTATATGACGTGTACAAAGTGTGAGTTGGATATTTGAAGTATGACGGGGACATTATAAGATGTGACTGGGACAAAGAGGTAAAATGTATAATATATATATATATATTGTCTTATTATGAAAATAAGGAAGTAAGGTGGCATATAAGGGTAAATAGGAGAGTTAGTAGAGGGGTAAAGAGGTAAATTAACCTAAAAACCTCATTTGAGGGATTTTAGGAGTGTTTTGGATCAAACACATCAAAATGTGTTGTTCTTGGGAGAAAGAGAGAAAGAGCTCTTTAGAGAGAGAAGGTGAAGGAAGACCAAGAAGGGACCGATTGCCTACAGAGTTATTCTCCTTAAATCTTGTAATCAAATTCGTAGAATCAAAGACAAGATCTAGGTTTTTGGTAATTTTCAGATTTTTGGGGTGTTTTTGAGGAAAACCTTCGATTTGAGGTTTGTAGTGGGTTGGGGATCTTGTAATCAAAGTATGTTGATGATAAGGATGTTTAGAACACTTTAGTATAAATGATTTTTGAGTTTGGGGGCAAAAAGATCGAGGTTGGGAAGATTTGAGAAGAAGGAGTTCGAAAAATATTTTCTGAAAATTCGCTCCTGAAGAACGTAGACCGGTCGCGGCATTTTGGCCGACCGGTCGTGGCATGTATGAGAGGCGTAGACCGGTCGCGGCGTTTTGGCCGACCGGTCGTGGCATTTTCAGTGGGGTCTCGACCGGTCGCGGATTTGGAGAGACCGGTCGTGGTTCATTAAATTCTGAAAAATTTATAGGGAAATTTTTAAAATGTTTTGAAAGGGCACGTGGAATCCAATTGAAAGACTCTTAAAGGTAGATTAAAGAGAAATTATCTATTCAGTTGGTATAATCTAATGTTTTCATTATCTTCTTGTCAAAACTCTAAATTTATGTGGACTGAAATGGCGATTTGTTTTGACAGGGATGTTAAGGAAGGCATTACTCAAGGTCAAGTAAAAGGTTTGAACCTGGCAAGGGAAAAAGGTTTGATCAACGGCTCTGGTGAGTGTAGAAACATAGCATCTCGATAACTTTAGATGCTTGTGCTCTTTTGTTTTATAGTAATTGCACAAATATCATGGGAAGTTGCATGACATGTTGCATATGTTTAGCATGTGCATATTTTGAAAAGATTTTTGTGTATAACAAAGGTTTTGGAACAAATGTTTGAGAAAGAAGTTTTTGAGAAAACTATAGCCTAAGGGCATGTTTTGTGAAAGGGTTTTGGAAAGCAAGTTATACTACATGTATAAGAGATATGACGGAAGAGGATTGATGCCTATATGGCCAAGGGGGATACCCCTTAACATGTTGAAGTCGGGATGCGGTTCGGTGACATGTTCATGTCGAGCTCGGGCTGCGGTTCGACGTCATGCTGGAATGGGGCTGCGGTTCCAAGTGATAGTGTACGGGGTTCACGAACTATTGCATATAGCAATAGCTATTTTGGAAGAAAAGGGATATGAGTAGTCCACTATTTTGATAAAAACGGGCTGCGGTCCAGAATGATATTATGTATGAAAGGCTTGTAAAAATGTAAAAGTTGAGAAGTTTTGGCATCATGCATGGCATTGCATCTTTCCTAGTTTTGGAACACTGTTATCTTTTAAAGTTAAATCGTGCTCTTACTTGCCTTTCATCTAGAACTTGCGATGCATATGTTCACACTCTGGTTTCCTTGTGTTTTTCTTAAATGCTTGAAAACTAGGTCCTGGAGCTAGCGGTCCACTACGTAGCTTGGTGAGATGACTTTTTGGAAGCATGGATTCGGATGGATAGCTTGAGTCATAGCTTCAAGGTGATGGCACTTAGTATGTACAATTGGAAGCTGGTTTTGAGGAACCATGTTCTTTTATAATTGTAATTTGACTCTTTCTTTTAGTATACGACCTTTAGAGGTAACTTTGGTGCATTGTGGTTTGCTAGAAGAATAACTACGACATTGAGATTCATATTTTGTCCTTGTGGCTAGTTGATGTTTCGTTTTAGAATTGATAACTCTTGGGTTAAATGATAAGAAACATTTTTTTTCCGCGTATTTACTTGTTGAGTTTAGTAAGGGATGTTACTACTTGGTATCAGAGCTTAGGTTGGTAGGTCCGAGTTAGGGGACCGCGAGATTGAATGGAAATTGTGCTTGAGGTATGAATTTGAGGTAAGTGTGTGGAGTTTGGGTATTAGTATTTTGTGACTATTATGTGTGTCCTTGACACCCATGAAACTTGACTTGAAATCCGATTGGAAGAACGCCTGATCAACGTTCTCTTCCAATGGGAAGTCTTGGAAAGTTAAGATGAAAAGCATAGTACAACAAAATGCTAAGGTTAGGGTGGCTAAGTAGTGGACCATAGGATGTCGAGTCATGATTGAGTCATTGAGGTGTGTTGACTAACACATGCATTTTATATCTGACATTTGTTTTCACCATATTTCTTGTCTAAGTGTGTGGCAGGAAATGAATATTGTGCAATAATCGGTCAGTGCAGGGAATCAGTTAATTAAAGGAGATGGGAATTGCTTGATTTCAGTAAGGAACTCTAAGGATGGAGGGCTAAGTGACGTAGGCAAATGGCAGAAAGACAGGTTGGTTTGACTTTAAAATTCTAAAGTTTGATTTCGAAGAGTAAGGGCGAGTAGTAATGCCTAGTGAAGCGATGGCTTGAGAACGGTTATAGAATGAATTGATGATATTTTGAAGATAAATTGAGGAGTAAGGAGGTGAGAGTAACATTTTGTGTTTGGGGAATGAGATATTTTAATTGTGAAATGATATTTGAGGTTGGGATCGACATATTTAACGGAGGCAATATCAATTATGTCTAAGGTGATTTTTTGGGAAAATGTTAGTTAAGAGTTTTAGTGGCGGTTTATCTCAGAACATTATGGACTTGTGCTAGATGAAGTGTTTGTACCTTGAGGCAAATGGAAATGAGAGTGGAGAAGTTGAGGTAAGAATTGGGGCTTTACCCAAATATGCTAGAGTTAGTGAATCCAAGGAGAAAAAGGAGTAGGAAAATTTGGAATGGTTTGATGTCGAGAAGGGGCAGTTCATTTGGTTTCTTTTATAGAGTGAAATTTGGTGTACTCGGTGATTGTGAATTGAAGGGCTAAGAGGAAACTTGTGGAATTGGAGGAGTAACATAGTGGTCTTGAAATAAGCCAGTTAAATTTTTGGAAACAAATATATCGGGTTGTAGTAGTGTGAAGTGTGTTGAGAGTTGGGTTATAGAAGTTTTGGGTGGAGTGAATAATGGTGCTAAACCACATAATGAAGAGAGAAAGTAAAGTACTGAAAATTGGGTGATGACTAATGATCAGTGAGTAATGTAGTATTGATCCAGATGTGTTCAGTGAATCCTTGGGTTAAGAATTGTGTTCTCAAAATCAATAAAGTGGTATATCCTCTGGTGGTGAGGAAGGGCATTTACTGAATTGATGTTCAAAAGCGTCAGGTGGAAATCAAAAGAGGAGTGTGGGAATTTGAGAATTGTAATGTAGATGGGAGAAGGAAAGAGTTGGGTATTAGTCGATAATTGGGTGAGAGAGATTCAATAGTTCTCAAGAGAGGTATCGGTTGTGGAGTTCTATGTTATGGGGGAGAGCGTGTTCTAAAGAAGACATAGTGGTTCAAATTTTCGAGTGCAACTAGTATGGATGCCAAGCAGTCAATATTCACAGCAACAGAGTTGGCTTCCAGCATCAATTGCAGAGTTGTGACGAGTGGTGCAGGCAAAAGTGCAAGAGGTATATGTTTACTGTTTTTCAACAATTGGTACTTGATAATGAATCACATTGTTATGTACTCACTATTACGATAATTTGATGGTTGCAGGAAAACATGCATGTCATGTTAAGCAACCTAGTGACCTGTGGATTGGAAATGGTGTGGAATGGTAGTACATGTGTACTAATGATAAGTTC
>NMUG010007491.1:0-12045 GCA_002855965.1 Monotropa hypopitys
TGTTATTAAACAAAAGCAAAGTACCAATGGGGATAAAAAATCTATCATCCCTAATCTAAATCGAAACCCATATTTGAAATAGACGTACCTAATTTGAATCGAACGGAGACGGAATATAGAGCGAGGTCCCGATGTAGGTTGCGGATATAGAGAGAGGTGAGAGAGATTGAGCGAGGAGAGGTGAGAGACGCCGTGCTAGGGTTTCGAATTTATGCGGATTATAAGTAAATTCGCTCCAAAAGGTTTTACAAAATTTTGGATTTACTCCTCGATTGATTTCCCTCCCGCAACAAATTTTCACGAAAATTGCTTCCCTCCATCGATTTCCCTCTCTCGCTTCTTCATTCCCTCCAACGATTTCGTCCATTCCCTCCAAGGATTTCGTTCCACACCTCACTCCGAAGAAGGGCCTCGCGAAACGACATTGGAAATAGAAATAGTGTAATTGCCAACACAGACCATGAAACGACGTAATTCTTTTCTTTTATACGTTGGAAAAGAAATTGAATAATTCAATATCCCAATAATCTGAGGAAAAAACAGCAAAAAATAAATCCGTAATAAAATTCGGTAATAGAGAGAAAAAATTTTGTCACAATTAGTATGACATTAATTTCTAGAGAGAAAAATTTTTTTCGTCACGTATAGTGACGTGTAGAGACAAAAATGAAAATTTTATCCCTAAATAAACAAATTAGGGACAAAAAGTAATTTGCGGTATCTTATGCATGTCGTGTCGTCTTCAAACGTGTCGCCCGTGTCGTGACAATGTCGACACGGTCCTTTTGACACCCTTATACATTTTCAACACATTCAGTGACAAATTTGTTAAGAAAAATATGTCACAATTACTATTTTGTGACATCTTTACACCTTTTGCATAACAAATTATTTTTGGTGATAGAATTTATCATTACGTGCCACCATTGCTGATTTTTTGTGACAAGTTTGAACTTGTCACCTCAAATTGTCTTTGGTGACAGAATTTACTATTGTGTGTCACAATTGTTATTTTATGGTGACAACTTTATAGATTTTGTTGTCACCGTTAGTTAAAGATTTTTGTGACAAAATTTATATATATTTTTGTCACCATTGTATGTATTTTGTGACATCATTGATATTTTATCACAAAATGGTGTTACCAAAGATGTTTTTTGTTGTAGTGTCTGGTCACCAGACCAATGTAATTATTTTCACTTGTCTTTAATGCAAATCAGGGTTTTGTGCTTTTGGGTTACTTGCTTAATCATCGTCAGGATTTCAAGAAATGGTGTAGAAGCAAATCTGAGTTTCAGAGGAAGGCGAGATTCAGAGCGTTGGCGTTGTTATGAGGTTTTGGCTAGTTGGGATTTGCTTTCAATAGTTGTACTGGAGTAGATGTATCGCTCAAGGAGAGTAATGGCTGGAGTTGACGCGTCTAAGCATAGTAAGTTGAATGTGATAGCATGTGCAGTCAGTTGGTGGTATATGAGTTCATGCATAGTGTGGCTATTTTCGTAATGTTGTATTTGTCTTTTATTCAATTGAGGATTAATTATTTGTAATCACTAATTTATCAATAAACTTTCACTTTCCAAAAAAAAAAAAATTTGAAGTACTCTGCTTTGATTTGAATGTTGTGCACCGAACCAACCGTTTACATGTATGATCCATGATTGGTTAACCCTAGGGGTATTGTATTTTCCCCGAATTATGTGAAATGAATGCCCCAACACAATTGCAAAGTAGTGTTGTCCGAAATCTACCACAGAATTGTCTAAAGCATAAGCTCCCCTATCAAAAAAGGGTAGTTCTATACACAACCACTAAAATGCTAAATGCAGTCCACAATTTTTTTGTACACTTCGGAAATTAAAATCCGAATGATTTTTTCACAATTTTTTGAACTGTTCGGAAATTAAATTCCGAAATGTTTTAAACACTTTGGAAACTAAAATCCAAAAAAACCTATTTCGTTCGGAAATTAGTTTCCGAAGCAAAAGTCGTGGGCTGCATTTAACATTTTAGTGGTTATATATAGAACTACCCATCAAAAAATTGACCGTTCTAAAGAGACCAGTAATTGAACCAAATATTTATTCATTGTTCCATAATAATTTGAGAATCTCCCAATAATGATATAGAACTCTCCATGTGACAGGATGATGCATAAAAGATAAGACTCCCAAAAATGGACCAGAGGGCAAAATGATTCTACCGATAATTCTAGAAATCTAGGTATTGAAGTCGATAGAATGCCGAACCAATGATGTCTATCACCCGATATGGCCCTTCCCAGTTGGGATCAAGCTTTTGCTTCTTGTAAGCTACAAAAGCTATTCGGAGTACATGGTCATCCAGTTTGAATGTTCATATCTGGACTGTACGGTTGTAACTCTTGACCAATCACTGTTGGTATGCATCCAACTTGATTTGGGCTCCGTCTCTCATTTATTATGCTAGATCGAGATCGTTGGCCATAGATTGGTTATTTTGCTCCAAATTGAAGTCCTCGGTTAGGATAGAGGGTAATCCGGCCTCCAAAGTTATGATGACCTCCATTCTAAAAGCTAGATATATTGGTGTTTGCTCGGTAGAATGTCTAGGTGTGGTCCGTTAAGCCAACAGTACATGGTAAAGTTGTTCGGCCCATCTTTCCTTAGCTGCAATCAACATCTTTCTAATCCCATATTGTACTGTCTTTTTAGATGCCTCGTCCTGACCATTGATCCGAGGATAGTGAGGTGTTGAGTTAAAAAATCTTATTCCATATTCAATGAAGAATTCTGTGAAGAAGAATCCAATAAATTGCATTTCATTATTATAGACAAAAGCATACAGTATACCAAACCTCGTAACAATATTGTGCCAAACAAAATGCTTGATGTCTGTATCTTCAATGGTCATCATAGGCTCGGCCTTGACCCATTTTGTGAAGTAATCCATGGCTGTGATCAATTACTTGAATCCTCTCGGATCAACGGAAAGTTTTCCCATAATGTCCAACCCCCGTTGTACAAATGGCCAAGGGCTAGTCAGGGATTGGAGGTCTATAACTGGCTGGTGAATGGCCGGAGTGTACCTCTGGCAGATGTCACATTTTTGGACCAGATCCCTTGCATCCGAATGCATCATAGGCCAATAATAATTCTATGTGATGGCTCTATGGGCCAAGGATCTTCCTCTATAATGGAACTCATAGTTTCCGACATGGATCTTATGTAAGATAGTCTGGACCATGCTAGGATTCATACAATAAACATATGGTTCGGATAAGGATCTTTTGTAAAGGTTGTTCTCCGATGAAAGCCAGTACTAGGATGATTTATGCTCAATCAGACGAGCCCGTCGTTTATTAGATAGTAGGATGCCGTCTTTAAGAAATGCAATGATAGGGTCCATCCAACTAGGACCTGTAGTAGCCGGGCCTCACTGGGTATGGGCCGGATCCTCATAGTTAGATAAGTCGGCCAGTCCGGACCCTGCCCACACATCTCATGGAGCAATCCAGGGTCGTCGGCCTCACAGACCTCCAGCACATCTCACTCTGTAGCCGAAAGACAGAACTGGCGGTTCATTATGTGCCCTTCAGCATCCAATGCAGACTCACCGGACACCCAAAATAGCCAAGCCAGGCTGGCCATGCGGTCTCCTTCAACCTCCGGTAGATCCAGTCCAGATGTCAAGGAAGTCTTGCGTGTCCACTCACCACTGGGAGAATGAACGACTTCCACCGACGGACGGTCCTATGCCGGAGGGGTCCACCATCGGCAGGAATATGGAATAATGACCTTCGGCATGCCGTACGTGGGTTGGCCGTACAACTTCGGACGTGGCTCGGGTCAGTCTAATGGTCCAACAACATCATAGGGCTGACGTCAACACCAGAACCTCCCCCGTGTGCATCACACGCTTGCACTTTTGGCGCCAAGTCAGGTTGGACTATATATACCCCATCGAGGTACTATTCACAGGATCTGATCCTGAATCTCTCCAACTCTCAGTTTCCGATTGCCCCTCTCCTACAATTACTGACTTAGCCATCAGAGGCCCCTCTCGGTCACTGCCGACTGGTGGGCACTAACCTTTGTCTTGCAGGAGCCAAGCAGGCAGACTCTTTTCTCTTATAGGCGACCCACTCCAGTCCGAACCACTTATCCCCTACCGTCCGAATAAGCACAGAGGATCTGAAGAGCTCTCTGGATATCATTCTCCACAATTGGCGATTCTGCTGGGGACCCGACGTTCTCAGACTCAGGTGACCTTGCATCCATCTCTTTCCTCAGTGCTTCTTTCCTCCAAGATGGCTGAGGATGATACCCGCGACCGCCACCCCTGTCGTTTTCCTCTTGCTCCACTTCCGACCATTTCCGCTGCTCAGGAGCCACCTTTGGACCTGTTGGGGTCCTCCTCTCAGCATCCCGACGAGCAGCTCCGTCATAAAGATTCAGAGAATGCTTTCTTGAAGGACCATCTGGCAAGGCTTACCGGTGGTCCCCTCCATTTTCCCCCAGTTCCCCTCGAAGAAAGATTGCGTACCGACTATGAGCATACCAGGAGGCATTCGGACCTTGAGCGATGAGGAAGTCTGAACGATCACAGCCACTCGGACAAAGGCAGGGCAGTCTACCGATCCCCCATCTATGAGCGCTAGTCGGGAGGCCATCATGCCCGGTCCTCTAGGTACCAACCCTCTGCCAGTGCTGTATCCAGTTCTCGCTTTGGAAGATCTCGCAAGACTCTCTACCTCCTAGATGATGGAAACTTGGTCCCTTCCAAAGTCACTTCATCGTAGACTCAGCTTAGGGGAGTCTCAGAAATAGACCACAGGCGCCGACGGCCCAGGGACCATCAACGCTCCGGAAGGCATCACGGAGTAGATAACTCTTCCAACCGGAAGAGAAGACATCGTAGGGGTCATGACTCCTCTCTCCCCTGTAAGGATAGAGATCTCAGGGACCATCTGAACAACCAGCGGAGTCAGATGGCTCCCATCCCAGAAAAGAGAGACATCTAGTAGAAGGCGTCCGTCGATGCTAGGCTTCGGAAGCTCAGCCTTTCCCCCTTCATCCCAGAGATTAAGCTGGCGACTCTCCGTCTAGGCTTCAACTTGCCTAAGTTCACCATGTACGATCCAAATACAAATGCATACACCCATCTCATCCACTTTCGACAGATTATCTCTCTCTGTACCACTGACGACGCCATCATGTGCAAGGTGTTCCCCACCAGCCTTGGCACTTTGGACTCTCTTTGATTCAACAAACTCCCTTCACGTAGTATTTCATGCTACCGGGACCTTGAGCGAGCCTTCATGGCCAGATTCATCACAAGCAGTAAGAAGAATAAGCAGGTTGATGCCCTGATTAGCCTTAAGAAGCGTCCGGATGAGAGCCTCTGGCAATATGCTGAAGGTACTGGGAACTCTTTAACGAGATTTAGAGTTGTGACCAGACGGTGGACGCCTCCTTCTTCAAAAATGGCCTGGAAAGCAACACCCAGATCTTCACTGAGATTACTCTCCACCCTTCATAGGACATGGACGATCTCATGCTCCGGGTGGAGAAGTTCTGCCAGTTGGAAGATCTCCTAGCTGAGCGGGCAGCCCAGTATCCGGATCAGCAACCCCGTATACCCCTGTCGACATAAGGCCGAAGGTAGGTCAATACTATCAAAGCTGGCAGAAGAAGAGGCCCGAAGGCGCCGAAGGCTCACGAGTTTACTACAGAGATCACGATGTTCACTGAGCCAATCTACGCAGTCTTGAAGCACATCGAGAACCAGCCCTTATTTGCCTGAACAAACCACAAGCTCGGAACGGCCGGCAAAACAAAAGATAAGCGGATCCACTGCACCTACCATAAGGAGCAAGGATACTTTACGACCGGGTGCAGACCCTTCAAGTCATATTTAGAGCTCTTGGTACAACAGGGCCACCTAGCCCAATGGATCGATCACGAGAGAACTCAAGAGCTGGCTCAGAGGACCGGACATCCCATCCAGCCAGAGGAGGATGTTCCAATGATCAATGTGATACACGGCCCCTCAACAAGGAATCTACTGCTCGCCTCCGCGCAGAGATTGACCAGGCCTCTTCCCCAAAGCAAGTGCTCACGATCGAATCTGCCTCTAAGCAGAAGTTTGCTTCTGAACGGCCGGGATGGTCCATCACTTTCACGGAGAAGGACCTTAACCGAGTCCAGCTGCCGCACAATGATGCTCTCGTAGTCACTCTCTGCATCGGACCGGCCAACGTTTGGCGCATTTTCATTGATCAGGGAAGCTTCGCCGAGGTAATGTACTATTCTTTATTTCAAGCCCTCAAGCTTTCTGCTGACGATTTATAGCCTACCGACGTCCCACTCGTTAGCTTCAATGGAGCTCCTGTCTAGACGCTCGGCAAAATCACTCACCCGGTCTGGGCAGGGTCCAAAACAGTTGACATGGAGTTCATCGTTGTCGATGTCCCAAGCCCATACAACACCATCCTTGGCCAGACCTGGATCCATTCCATGCAGGCGATCACTTCCACCTACCACCAAGTCGTCCGGTTTATTGGATCCTCCGAATGACATGAGGATGTCCATGGAGATCAGGCGGCATCAAAGCAATGCTACATCTCAGCCGTCCGGGAAAACAAAGAAATAAAACAAGTTCAGTGGGTAGAGGTCCCGGATGCCCAGTTCTCGAAGATGTTGGAGCTCCGGCAACAGACAAGGTAGTCGAAGAGATCATTTCAGTGCCGATCAATGAAGATGGTAGTCGGTCGTTCCTCATATAGTATTCTCTTTCCAAGCCAGAGTTAAATTTCTTGAAAGAGATTATAGAGGTCTTCGCCTGGACTCCATACAAGATGCCCGGAGTTGACTCATCATTCATCTGTCATTAGTTGAATGTCGATCCCTCCTAACACCCCGTCATTCAAAGACCATGACGCTCCTCTCCGGCACATACCCAAGCAATAGTAGAGGAAGTTGACCGGGTGCTGGAAGCTAATGCCATTCGGGAAGTACAATACCCCACATGGCTGGCCAACACGGTAGTCGTCAAGAAGAAGTCTGGCAAGTGACGAGTCTGTGTCTACTACACCAACCTCAATGATGCCTGTCCGAAGGACTGCTTCCCTTTGGACAGGATCGATCAGTTGGTCGACGCTACTGCCGGACACTGGAGACTTAGCTTCATGGATGCTTATAGGGGATACCACCAGATCTCAATGGTGGAGAAAGACATGGAGATGACAACCTTCATCACGCTAATGGGGTCTACTGCTACAGGGTCATGCCCTTCGGTCTAAAAAATGCCAGAGCCATTTACCAACGGATGGTATCATGGATGTTCTCCTAGCATATTAGAGACACGATGAAAGCCTACATCGATGATATGGTCGTCAAGAGCAAGCTCCCGGCCAATCACATCTGGCATCTCGCGAAAGTCTTCCAGATCCTGAAAAGGCACAAGCTCCACCTTAATGCCGAGAAGTGTGACTTCGGTGTGGGGTACGAAAAGTTCCTTGGCTATCTTGTCACCATTCGGGGAATAGAAGCGGACCCCTCCCAGGTCACTACAGTGTCCAACCTAAGACCTCTGTCTACCATCAAAAAAGTCCAACGACTAACTGGCATGGCAGCAGCCCTCAACAGGTTTATCAGTCGGTCATCCGATCTCTGCCGGCCATTCTTTCAAGCAATCAAAACTAGATGGCGCAGCTAAAAGTGGACCGAGGAGTGTGATCGAGCCATCATGTAGCTGAAACAGTACATCTCCAGTCCTTCGGTACTGGTCATGCCAAAATGCATGGAGCCACTCCTCCTTTATCTGGCTGTCTCCCAGCATGCTATCAGTTCCGTTCTTTGCCGAGCTAAGGGGACGTATCACCAACTGGTATATTACACCAGCAAAACTCTCCTTCCTGCCGAAACCAGTTACTTACTACTTGAACAACTTGCACTTGCTTTGGTTTCTGCTTCTAGGAAGCTTCTGTCCTATTTCCAACAGCATACTATTACGGTGTTGATGGAGCACCCGCTAAAGGCAGTCTTCCAGAAGGCCAGGTGTTGGCCGACTTCGTCACAGAATTGTCTCCGGGGGTCATCCCCCAAGAGGCCCCGATAGAGTCTCCGTCCAATGACGAAGATCTACAGACTGCCTCTTCATCTGCTGTTCTGCCTCCACGGCGCTCCGGCACTTGTGCCCAGCGTCCGGCGGAACAATGGCAGCTCTTCCATGGGGACACTGGGAGACGGCATGTTGACGGCGCATCAAATAACAGGGGGTCCGGTGCAGGCGTTGTTCTGGTCTCCCAAGGGGGATTATACATGAAAACTCCCTATCCATCGACTATCTGGCCTCCAACAATGAGGCAGAATATGAAGCTTTGGTCTCCAGACTATGTCTTGCCCTCGATATTGGAGTTGAAGACATCCTCGTCTACAGCGACTCTCAACTGGTCGTCAATCAACTGACCGAAGAGTACGGTGGCAGAGATGACAGGATGTGCAAGTACCTCAGCTCCGCCATCACTAAAATGAAGAAGTTCAAGACCTTTCGGATATAGCAGATCTCCAGAGAATACAACTCCCATTCCGACGCTCTCACCAAGCTGGCCTCCGCCTGTGCTCCCTCCAGCCAGCGATCAATCTCTTTCGGCATCATCTCACAGCCGAGCTTTGAGCCTCCGGTCATGGAGGTGAACACCATATCCGACGGACCCAGCTAGATGGATGAAGTGCTGGCCTTCCTCAAAACAGATACTTTACCAGAGGATTGTCGAGAGGCCCATCGTGTCCATTGCAAGGCAGTAAACTTCTGGCTGTCTCCAACGGAGGCCCTCTACCGACAGCCTAGGACCGGCCCATATATGCTATGTGTCCACCCAACTCAGGTTCTAGGGATCCTTCAAGAGCTACACTCCGGCAGTGGGGGGTGTCACTTCAGTGGGTGATCTCTAGCTCACCAAGCAATCACTCAAAGGTACTGTGGCCGAAGATGAGGAAACATGCTAAAGACTATGTTCGGACATGGCATAAGTGCCAGTTGTTTGCTCCGGAAATCCACTGTCCGACTGAGGACCTGCATCCAGTTACAAGTCCTTGGTCATTCTCCCAATGGGGCATCGATATCGTCGGCAAGCTCCCAACTGCAACGGGTGGGTTCAAATTCCTCATTACAACAATGGATTACTTCACCAAATGGGTTAAGGCCGAATCCCTCGTCACCATCATAGCTGCCGATGTTAAACGCTTTATATGGAAGAACATCATCTCCAGATTCGGCGTGCCCTATGCCATAGTGTCGGACAATGGCACTCAGTTCGTCGGTGACCTTGTCTCCAACACATGCGACGAACTCGGCATCAGATTCTTCAACTCCACCCCTACTATCCACAATGTAACGGCCAGGCTGAAGCATCCAACAAAACCATCTCAGCTGGTCTCAACAGGAGGCTGGAGTTGAAGAAGGGGAAATGGGAAGAAGAGCTCTCACATGTACTCTGGGCCTACCGGACCATGCGACGTCGATCAACCGGCCAGACTCCTTATTCTATGGCCTTCGGCGTGGAGGCCGTCTGTCACGCCCCGGATTTTCAAACCATTTTTTGAAATACAGTTTAAATAATAAACAGGGAATACAACTATTTGCCATCCAGATACAATCAGTTGAATTTCTCGTTACCTCACAGAGCAGTACAAAGCGGAAGAAAGTACAAGCACTGGCCTACTACAACTGCTACAGTGAACAAAGAACCACAAGTACAAAGTAAAGGGACTACAACTGAAAGTACTGTAACTGAAAAGTAAAGTACAAGAGAGGCTACTAAAACTGAAGTAGCCGAGCTCAAGAAAATCCAGCAGCTGACTCGAACTCCAATCACCAAGTCCTCCCAGCCTTGCAACACAAAACTAGAAAAAGGAAAACAAAGAGGGTCTGAGCAAACCATAGCTCAGGCAGAAAAACCCTAACTACTACCAAGCATATACATGTGGTGCGTGCCTACGTATCCACAAGAAACAGTACAAAAACAGTAAAGAACTCAAGTGCGCGTAGAGCAAACCTAACTCAAAATAAGAGTGAACATAGGCATGTCGCCTACAACGTGTGGACAACCAAATCCTCAATATCAAGTGAGTACAAAGGGGGTAAAGCATCCTAGGTCCTACATTGGTGATTCGCAATTTGAGATGTAACTCAAACAAAATACCACAAGGAACGTGAAAAGTCCCACCACATGCATCAAACAAGACGCAAGTCAAGAAATGTCATCCAAGAATCAACAAGTTTTACAACATACATTGAACGGAGTACAATTCAAATGAATGCTGTCAAGGAGTCAACAAGCTTCGCAACGAGTCGTCAACAAGGTACAACAAAACATTAGATACAAAAGGACTCTGATTTGGTGCCAAAGACCATCAACTAAAGAAACAATAACACATGGCCCACAGCCAATCGAACACAAGGCTTCCTAAATTTTTCAAGACCCATCAACCTACGGTCGATGAAACATACGGTACAAAAGTATGTGTCAGATGAAATAACAAAGGAGAAGTCGAAATCTATTTCACCACTAGAGTTTCAACACCACATGGTGGATACACCACTTGTACTCAAAACACGACTACCGAAGAGATGGTCTTTCAAGGAGAAAGAAAGGAAACTGTCGATACGGATCACATCAATCAAAGCCAACACCAACCAAAAGAAAGGAGTCATAATACCACGCCTAGAGATATGAAACCAAATGATACCTCACATGTGCTTCCTTATGATAAACCGCATCAACCGAGTAAAGGAAAAGAGATGTCAATCGCCAAAGCACATAGGTGTCTATACAAGGACAGTCTACATCGAGGTCGGGACAGAACAATTGCACAGGGTGGCACCGATCACTTGGAAGAATTCAACACTTACAACAGATTCACAAGGGAGAACTTCCAATGCATACCTAACCCGAAGGAAATACACAATGGTCTAACAAGTCGATAGGTGGTAAGGGACACACCGCTAGGACTCACAATAATGAACACGCAAAACACCAAGGATCCTACAACTCCTTACAAGCCAAAGATTTTAACAAGAGGATCACTTTCTCCATCGAGCTAGTAACGATTCAAACAACGCATTCGTTCAAGGCACTCATGACACGACTCGCAATCATATAGCTAACTCGCAAGGCAACAACTAACGCCATTCGATCAAGAAGATTTGCGTGAACACAAGAAAGACAAACAACTCTCAAGGAGCATCCAAGCCTCCACAAGAGCAGTAAGCCCAAATTCCAACGAACGGTCCTCTATGTCGAACTTCACGCGACCATCCAGTCCAAGTCAACACAAAGTAAGAATTCAAGCATGGAATTTTATGTCACATCCGAACTTAACTCCACGAACTAACAAACAATGGCATCGCTAAGCCAACAAAATCCAGATCTAACACCAACAATTCAATCTCGCGAAAAGAAATAACTAGCCGGTCATACCGCTTAAAGAAGAATGCTAGAATATCTTGGTAGCACCTCAAGATTTCCACTAATCATCACAGAGGGAACACAAACTCGGATGAACCATAAGGTCTAATTGACCAACAACTACACGAATGTTAATACCTCAATATGAAAAAACAATCAAACTTTGAGATTAAAAGGCTCCAATGGATACTACCAATCGCCAAACCAAGACCAAAGTTTGCCAAAGTCCTAACACAACATGCCAACAAGACCCCAGTTCCGCCTTACTAACAATAAGACGAAGGATAACAATAACAGCAATCCTCAAATACTTCAACAAATCTCATCTTACCACAAAACACAACCTTAACTCTAATGAAACAGAGGAGCCTAAGACCAACCAATAACCACAAAATATACACCATTGTCACTAGAAATGAGGACACAAGAGCACCCAAACACCACAAGGCAACTTGGGCAAAAATTTCGCTTACGATAGTATCTTTCTATGGTTATCGTTCAAGTTGCAAAGTTCAAAAAAATTTAGTAATATCTACCTATGATTACTAATCAATTTTCAAAATTCATTACGATTATCGTTCATATTTCAGAGTTGT
>NMUG010007492.1:0-12048 GCA_002855965.1 Monotropa hypopitys
GTTATTTTTAATACTTGTCTTTTCTGCTTTCGAACAAATATTTGCTAAAGAATTCGTTACTTTATATCTTTCTTCTCGTTAAAATTCGACACATGCTTGGCTATGCCGGCTCCGTTGTCGCATACGAGAAGAACATAGAAACGTCTTCGCCCTAAATACTTGTCGTCTAGCTCGGAATATATCCAGCTCGGTTTATATATACGATATCTTACCAACTGTTATATATGTACTTGCCGTCTAGCTCGGAATATATCCAGCTCGGTTTATATATATGATATCTTATCAAACTGTTATATATGTATTATCGTCTAGCTCGAACTATATCCAGCTCGGTTTATATATATAATATCTTATACCCCTGTCCATACATACATATTACAGTATATATATTATATCTCTCTTCAGCGATTAACTTTCGCTTTCTCTAAAACACTTTTCAAATCCAATTAAAATTCTGGTATCCGTACTCTAGAGTGAAAGCTTGCAGTAGCTACTAGACTCGGATTAAAGGAATGTCTTGTGACTCGGCCCCGTCCGGAGCACTCGATATTCTGTGGGATTTTTCACACTTAATAAATTCCCTCCCCATTTTTCAAAACGCAGTCGAAGCTCTGTCTGACTGAAAAATACTCAAAACACTTTTAAATGAAAATCAAATTCCTTTATCCGTACTCTGAAGTGAAAGCTTGCAGTAGCTATCAGACTCGGATTAAAAGAATGTCTTATGACCCGGATCTATCCGGAGCATTCGATATTCTGTGGAATTTTCATATTAAAAAAGCAAACACTTTATAAAAATTCTTCCATGGTCGAAGCTCTGTCCGTCCTAAAAATAAAAAATTCGTTTTTCGCAGTCGAAGTTCTGTCCAACTGAAAAATATTAAAAATACTTTTAAAATCAAAAACCAAGTTCCTCGATCCGTACTATGAAGTGAAATGTTGCAGTAGCTATCAGACTCGGATTAAAAGAATACTTTATGACCTGGGTCATACCGGATCATTTAATATTCTTTGGAACTTTCCAAACAAAATAAATAAATAAAACAAATAAAATATTTCTAAAACCGGTCGAAGTTCTGTCCGACCGTAAAATACAAAATTACTTTCCAAACGCAGTCGGGATTCTGTCCGATTATAGAAAACCACTTTCAGCCGAAGATTCTGTTCGGCTCAAATATATTTTTAAAAACACAGTCGAAATTCTGTCCGACTGTCGCAAGTAAAACTATATTAACAAAACAAAATCGTTTTCCCAAACGCAGTCGGAATTCTGTCCAACTGTAGAAAACTATTTTTCGCCGAAGTTCCATCCAGTTTAAAAACAATTCTTTCTTATTAAAAACCGTGCCGAAAGATTGCCCGTAAATCTTTTGGAAACCAAACCGGGCCGAAATCTGCCCGTCAACAACTATTATTCATAAGTCGTTTAAATTCAATTCATTCCATTCATATCAGTAATAATTATTCATTTTTCTAGCCGAGAAAACAATTGATTTCGGATTACGAAAAGATTTAGTTTTGAAAATAAAAGTACCGAAAGGGCGAGTGGGGTGTCTAACACCTTTCTCATTCGTAATTTAATCTCCGAAATTCGAATTTTTGGTTTGCAGACACCTTTTTTAAATAAAGGGTACATTTTCAAAACAAATTAAACGTTCATTTCAAATAAAATAGCGGTGATTTGGCACATCACGAATAAAATGTCGAGTGTCGACTCCGAAAATTCCAAACCGGCACACTCAGACCGTCACCCATTTTCAAACAAACCCCCGTATTTTCAAATAAATTCCAACAACGCGGATTCTTCCGTCCCAGAAAACAACTCCTCCCGAGAGCGGGGGCGAGTGAAGGACGGAAAAATTTCCCGGCGCGACAGCTGGCGACTCCGCTGGGGACCTCGAGAATTTTGGCTTGCAAAACCTTTTTCAAAAATAATTTTTTTCTGGAATTTTGAAATCAGTCATTTCTCGACTTATTATTACTGATCTGCATCTTGTTTATTTATTTTCAGGAAAATTACAATGCGCGTTGCTGAAATACACAGATTCTGCATTGAAAAAAATTACTGCGCTGAAACTATTTACCGCTTATTTCTTGCTTACTGATATAAATTGTAATAAGGATTTCTCCTCATTTCAAAAAAAATCTTTACTTACTTTGTATATGTACGTTTTTCATTCATCATTTGCATCATTACCTGTTTTGGGTGGAAGTCATTACTTCCCAAAATGGAAAATACCCTATCAATCTATCGGGGGCCCAACAGTAAGCCGCGTGACCCTAAAAAGTCCGCCGTAGAAATGAGGCACTCCAATCAAATCACCGACTCTATGATGGTTTCCCTAATGGGGCCGGAGGTCTGAAGATTTGGGAGCCATTAAACCTTATCAGCCAACATAGCCACATGCTGCATATAGTAAGCCAGTAATAGAGTCAAGCCAAAATCCTATTTACTGTTTTAGGGCAAACATTTTACATTCCGATGGGAATCCTTATATACATGCCTGTTAAACATCAAAAATTACCAAAAAAAATATATCTTAGCGTCCTTAGGGATATTGGTCGAGTTAAGACTGTGGACTTATCATTTTTCAAAAATCTCCCTATAAATTTACAAATCCGAGATCATCCTCCAGACTCCATGTCCGAGGTATATCCCGAATTTTAAATTTAAAAGGAAGTCCATACGTCTCCAATTATCCCTAAAGGTCTTCTCTTACGCATATATCTACTTAAATATTATAAATCGTCAACATCTTTAGAAATATTAGTCAGAAATAGATTACGGACTCGGCATTATCTCCCAAAGATCTATAATTCAAGATCGTTATCCAGACTCCATGTCCGAGGCGTGTCCTGAATTTTAAATCTTAAAGGAAGTCTGTTACGTCTCCAATATTTCCAAAGATATTTTCCTTGTATACTGATTCGAGCGTAGTATTGCCATACAGGTACAGACACGGCTCATCTAGATCTTACGGACAGGAGAATCACACGATCCCTCGCTAAGGCAATAGCCAATGACACGGATAATCAAATCCCCGGGGAACCAGAGACAGTATCCAGGGAGGAGCATCTTACCGTCTGTCGGTCAATCGAAAATCTGCAGGCCTTAGTAGAAACTCTGATGGCTCGACTTCAGAATCCACCTATTATCCAGCCAACTGGGGTCGACCCCCCATCTTTGCATCCACTGCCACCCAACACTGGGGCAGCATACGATCAAACGGCACCGCAGCTCGCTCCACTAATGCTAGTTGTAAATCCAATCCTGCTAACGGGGAACTCTCTACAGTCCCATACAGTCGTTACTTTGCCAGTCCAGCCGCAACATATTCCAGTTCTCCCTGCTTTCCAGTATGCCCAGGATGATTTGGAAAGTCACCTAGATGAGATCCCTACAAAAAGAAAAGATGCACCTCTGACTCTGAAGGTTAAAAAACTGGAGGATGTACTCAAAAGGGATCAGTCGGCCAGTCCGGACCTTTCCCCACACCTCATGGAGCAATCTAGGGCCGTCGGCCTCATGGATCTCCGGCATATCTCACTCTGCAACTGAAGGACAGAAACGGTGGTTCCTCATGTACTCTTCAACATCCAAAGCAGACTCACCGGACACCCGAAGGAGCCAAGCCGAGCCGACCATGCGGTATCCTTCAACCTCTGGCATATCCAGCCCGGACGTCAAAGAAGCCCTGTGTATCCACTCCCCGTTGGGAGGAACAACTTCCACCGACTAACGGTTTTATGCCAGAGGGGTCCACTATCAGTAGCGACAGGGAACAATGACCTCTAGCATAGTGGCACGCTGGGGCTTGGACGTACAACTATTGACGTGGTTCGGGTTGGCCCAACAGCCCAACAACATCATAGGACTAACGTCAGCACCAGGACCCTCCGTGCGCATCACACGCTTTCACTTTTGGCACCAAGTCAGGTTGGACTATAAATGCCCCATTGAGGTACTATTCACAGGATCGATCCCAGCTCTCCGATTGCCTCTCTCTCCTACCGTTACTAACTTAGCCATCGGAGGCCCCTCTGAGTCACTGTCGACTGATGGGTTCTAACCTTTGTCTTGCAGAAGTCAAGCAGGCAGACCCTTTTCTCTTATAGGCGACCCACTTTAGTCCGAAGCACTCATTCTCTACCATCCGGACACGCACAGAGGATCCGAAGAGCTCTCCGGATATCAGTCACCACATTCTACTCATTAGACATCCTTATAGTCAGAATAATCTTGTTGAAGAGTTTTTTCAACCACATCACTCCTCTGTCCCCAAGGCTTTTCCATACCTCAATAAGAAAGTTATCTGATCCTAAAGCCTTGTCTGATTTCATCATTCTCAGTGCATTTGTCACTTCATACTTTTATACATTGCGATAAAACATATACTCTTGACCCTCACTCCCACTAGAAATACCCAAAATGATTTTCGCTTAGGTTTTTCTCATGCTTCTCATGCAATAGTTTATCAAAGTATTTGTTCTATCTTCCCTTAATCTTCTCTCCTTCACTAATATCCTATAGTCGTCATCTTTTATGCACTTAACTTGAGAGATATCTGTTGTTTTCTTCTCCCTATTTTGCAAGCTTATATATATATCCTTTTCTACATCCTTATTATCTAGTCTAGCATAGAAATTGTTAAAAATCCCATCTTAGCTTCTCCCACAACTTTCTTGGCCTCTTTACAAGATTGTTTATAGCTCCTAAAATTAGCATCACTTCTATCTTTTTGTCACTTCTTAAAGCACTTTTTTAACTTTTACTGTAGTCAAAACTGCATCATTCCGCCACAAAGTCTCTTTCGAGGTGGGATCTCTCTCTTTCAACTCTCCAAGAACTTCTTGCGATATTTGTCTAATGGAGCCTGCTAGCTTGTTCTACATTTCATCACTGTTGCCATCAAAATTCCAACTTCATTCCTTTAACATATTATTTCTAAACAATATCTCTAAACAAATCCAACTTCTCCCCTTGTATGCTTCATTGTCTAGTTCGCATGTCTCTGCTCTCTTTTCTCATTCTCTATTGACCTTAAAAACAAATATTTAGAGCTATAAGTTTATATTGTGACAAATACTCTCTAGGTATGTGTGACTTTGCCGTCTTTGCGAACTAAATAGTTTGCGTCAGCAGTCTATTTAGCTTCTATTAGACCCATTTCTATAAGTGATAAGATGTGCATCCATCTTCTTAACGAAAATTCAAAAACTAAAAGACTTTTCACGTCTTCATTTTGGGAGCCAAAACTAAAAACAACATAGACCATTTCATACATTTACCTAATGTGGCCTACATGTTTATTGGAATCACCGTTTAAAAATATTTTTTCTCCTAGAGAAAACCATCTCATCCATTTGATCCCGAAATTGTCCTTTTGTATGATCATCCAAACCGACTTAGAGTGCATAGGCACTAACAACATTAACAATAATCACTCCAATCACTAGTTTAACCAAAATAATCTTATCCCCATTTTCAAGACAGTGATAATAGAATTCTTAAGGTGTTTTACTTTAACTACTTCTATTCCATTCCAATGTATATTCTTTCTAGTGTAATAAAATTTATACATGGCGCTCACTATTTCCTTATCTTTCTCTCCAACTAACTTAGTCTCTTGTAAACAAGTAATTAATTCTCTTTCTAATCATACAATCAACTAACTCCGTGATTTTACCTATCAGTGATCCTAGATTCCAACTGGCGAACTTAAGCCTAGTTTTCTTGGCTAACTTTTTTACCTGTGCTTGTCCAGAAAAACGTGAGAACCATTGCTCATTTATCGCCACCAGAAGCCTCGATGCGAAGCCTCTAAAAAAATTTTCGAAACATCCTGAGACAAGTGCCCCTAGTAACTTTTTTGAAACATCCTGAGGCAAGTGCCCCTAGTAAATTTTTTGAAACACCACAAGACAAGTGCAACATCCCTTGCATTTTTTTCGAAACACCATGATGATGGCACAACACGTCGCATAAAGAAAACACCCTACACTAAGTAGCTAGCTGATAGCCAATACATAAAAAAACTCTGTTAGATCCTTATAACTTGAATCCATTTATACTATTACTACATATGAAAAAGAAATACATTTTGGTATTAACTTCTTGAAAGACAAAAAAACAGTTTATTCTGCATCGAACAAGTATCATACAAAAAATCTTTTGCAAAGAAGGCAGTGGATATGTCCCCTTCACAAATGCAGAAATGCGGTTTGTTCCATCCTCTAGGAAAGGATAAATAACATCATCCATGTACCAATGCATATATACATCTCACGAATAGTGCATTAGCCATCGAAGCCTGAAGATATGGGTTTTGTATAGTCATCGGTTGGAAGTATTCTAAAGTTAGATAATTGAGGCGCAGGCAGTCTGCACGCACTCAGGAATACAAGCTTTGGTATACAGGTTTTTTTTGTTTAAGCATAAACGAACATCTGCTGGATTAATTCCCAGTGACACCGAAATCCTTGGTGCGTATTAGGTTGAACAAACAGGACGGAAGGCCACCACCATGTGAAATAAGGTATACAATAAAGGACACATAACCAGCAGTCCCGGCGCAGACGACGAACCCAAATAGCAGTCCATTAACTTCGGACAGGAAAAAATCTAACAAGACATACCCATTGATAACAATTACCAGGGCAGCTACAGTCCAGGCAATCCACTGCAAGGAAAAATAAGGTAAATGTTAGAAAATAGAAACAGATGGCTATTTCATTCCCATCATTTAGTAAGATATGATTGAATGTGCAGAGTTAAAATAGTTAACCAGAACCAAGAACACCTGGACCGGGTATAGCCTGATGAGAATAATACCGTGACAAGCTAAAGGACAGCTGTGCGGCTCACTATCTGAGCCCCAGGGTTGTATAAACCCGGACCTTAGGGACCCTGACACCGTGATTAACGGGATCACTGTAAGGGTACGATTCACTGTGCCACTAAGTAGTCCAGGGACAAACCATTAGGAGGAGGGCAAGTTGGTCGCGCGCATGCAAGACAATCTTCTAGATGGGCTAACGAATTAGTTGTCCCCTCCCAAGGTGGTATCAGTACGGCCTATGCTGGGCTGTTATATCTCACGAGATCTTGAAGGCCAAGGTGAGAATAAATAGAGAGGTAAACCAATGGTATGTTTTGATTCATTCATATACACTTTATCTTTGTACTTCATCCCCTAGATACTTTTGGCATCGGAGTGCCTTTCCGGCTAGATTGGCCGGAGGCATAAAATTGTGTCTTGCTTCTGGGAAGTTAGGTGATGGTGAAGGCTGTTAGGAAACCTCGGTAAGCAGCATTTTGGGATTCGTATAGTGCACCTATTCATACAGCATCCAATATGTACAATCAAAGGGTTCAGCTCAGTACAAGCTGCAAATCGAGTTAGGTTACATGCAATGAAGGCCTTGTACAAAAACCACACTATTCAAACGTTCAGACAAAGTAGTAAACAACGATGCCTCAAACTGAAGAAAGCATGAAAGACAACATAACATTTTATACTCTCACAAAAATAACTGACTCGCAGATAGACAATCCTGAACACCACTGATTCAGGCATTGCAAGTTATACACCCAATTAAATTGTGTTTGGCACTAAGCTGGTAACTCTGAAGCCCTGTTTGCAGCATGAGCACTCTATGGAAAAACCTACTACCCACTCTGATGGGCATATGATTTTGAAACATTGGAGGGCTTCTGGATTGGAATTCATGTCCATAAGTTATCCCACGCTCATAAATCCCTGGCAGTGGAGGTGCCCAATACACATGAAGCAGATCCAAAGCCAAAGAAAAATCTTACAAATGCATAATCTATATTATCATGATGCATCATTTGATCAGCAAAGTTTCCGATGTCAAAACTATTTGACGCCATGAAATAACCAACAGTTCCAACAGTCAAGGAATGGAACCACAAAGGCCATCGGTGTCCCCTCTAGTCAAGAATTGTCCTGTAAAAGCACCAAGCATCGACTTTGTGACTTGTAAAAGGTTCTATCTAGTTTATGTTTTGGAGCTGGTTAGCTGCAGGTTTTTTTATTGTATAATGAACAATCTAATCAAATGCAACAAACGGCATTTATCTTCCCTCACTTTTTTGGTGATCACAATTCTTATAATCATCAGTAAGCATCACTGTGTTTATGATATCTTTAAGCTTCTCCTTCGCATCTGTTTAGATCTAGTAAACTGGCACCAACAATATCCAGAAGCGTGAAATAAAAAAAAAGGATGACACCCCCACCCTCGAGAGGCCCACCCCACCCCACCCCTAGGGCATCGTGTGAGAGGCAAATCGCGAGTTGCCCAACAGTTCCTGGGGCATGACATTGCATGTACACCAAGGAACTCACTCAAGAAGGAAGAATCCAGACTGGAGCTTCGTCTCCAGTGGAATTCGAACCAACTACACGGAGGTTCCACGGCAAGGCTGGTTTTAACCAGTCATGCCTTGCTACCACTGGGCTACACCCCGGGGGGTCTAGAAGCGTAAAATAAAACAGCACAACAAGCAGTGCATGCAGTGGCGGAGCCAAGAAATAAATTTGGAGGTGTCACTGTCCAAGCCTTCACTATTAAAGTGAATTGAATTTTTATTCTTTAGTGAATTCTTATAATTTTGTCTTTACTGAATTTATTAGTGTTTTGAGTCATAATTTTTTTTTACTTTCTCAATAAAAAATAGAATTTTGATGTTATGAAAATGAGAGAGATACAAATTACCACTACCAAATCAAAAAATAAAAAATAAAATAGTTATTGTATTAAATTATTTAAACAAAGGAAAAAAGACAAATGAACTATTTTATTCCTCAGTATTAGCATAATATTTTTATATTCGTAACCCTCACCCCAACCGGACGGTGCCGAGGCCCCGCATCTTGGGACCCTACATGAATAATTTGAATCATTCATAAATTTTAAAATAATATTTTAAGTGATCCTATAAAAAATCAGCCTAATGAGATAAATTTAAGTGCTTCATTCAAATATATGTGTTTTAATTCAAAAGTTTTAGGCTTAATTTCTAAATAAAACTGGAGGAATCACTTACATTTATCTGATAATGTTGATTTTTATGGGATTATTTAAAATATTATTTTAAAATTTATCAACGACTAAGATTATTCATGCGGAGCTCCGAGGTATGAGCGTTGGCAGTGAATAGCAAGCTGATATTACGATAAGATCACTAAACACGCTGCATAAGGCCAGAACCACTAAAAAACAAAGTAAAACAAAATCACGAAAAAAATTCGCCCCTCCCCATTCTTCTTGGTTCCACCTTTGAGTGCATGTAACACAGCCAGACAATAAAAGAATGAAATCCACTAAAGATGCCATTGAAACATAAAACCAAGCATGTACAAACAAAACAACAATATGTAGTGCATCAGATCACCACACTGAAGAACGAAGCCTGAAGGATACAAAGTTAAGAAAATATGTACTTGACAGGCAGCCAAGCATGGGATAAAACAGTAGAAGTATGACAGCCAACCAGCCCAATAAAAGAATGAAACCCACTAAAGATGCCATTGAACCACAGAACCAGCATGTACAAAACATGTAGTGCATCAGATCACCAAATTGAAGAACCAAGTTAAAAGGGTAGAAAGTTAAGCAAACTTAAAATTCTGAAGTATAGGAGAAAACTTCTACTTCAAGCTGATGCTGACGAATTCAATAGAGGCATGAAACTGGATGCCTACTCCCATAAAGTTAAACAAATTGTGTACTCTTTTAAGAGTCCACTATTATCAAAGTCAAACTATTAGCACATTAATATGTCAAAACTAAAACTTAATGTGCTCCTAACATGGATTCCAAACAACACAAAGATTGAAAGTATAAATGAAACAAAGAGCTAACTTTCATGAATAAAAGCACGACCCACCTCCCTAAGTTAAGAAGCAGCTAGTACAAAAATCAGGAGGCACAAATGACAAGGAGTGAGAAACATGGGTGCAAATACTTATAGTTGAAGCCAATAACACCGAATGATTGATGAAGTATTATCTTCTACTCCTGCATGGGCTTCATAGCTCCATGAAAACCTAATTGCAGAACTATCATAGTCTAAAGATCGTTAAAGGTCCCTTCCAATGATTTCTGCAGAAGGCTAAAGCTTGAACAAGTTAAACCATTCACAAAACAATGATAGGTATGCAAATAAATGGCATACCACTATGAATAACACTTCACCTCCAGCGTAGGTCCAAGGCTAGACTCCCTTACATGCTCTTAAGAAATCATATAAATTTATAGTGAACATTCATAATCAATACCACTAAATGGGCTATATGTGGATTTGAGATGAGAAATAAATTGGAACTTGAAGGTACCAAAAATTCGGAAAAACGTTTAAGCTTACATGCATAAAGCATGGCACACTTCCATACATTAAAAAAACTAGTCGTTGAAGACAGTAACAGAAAACACTGGTAAGTTGCTAAAAATTTGTTTTTTTTGTTAGTTTCTGCAGAAAATTACAAAGCAAAGATTAACTGGAAAATAAAATGGCAATGGTATATTACCTCAAGAGTATGTCCAACTTTAAAGACTCCCATGACTTGCTCCTTCGACACCAAGGTCAGAAGCGGGATAAGCGCAAAGGGAATTTGAATGGACTGAAGCACATTAAGCCATTCATTCAGAACATCTAGTGTAGTTTCAGATCTGTTAAAAATAAGAGCCACGATCATTGTAGGCACAATAGCACAACTTCGTGTGATCAATGCCCTCAGCCATTTCTTCAATCGAAGATTAAGGAAACCTCCCATGATAAATTGTCCAGCATAAGTACCAGTTATGGTGCTGCTTTGCCCAGCTGCCAGTAGCCCAATGCCCCAAATATATAAAATTGGGAGCAATCCTCCACCATATTTCTCTTCGAGATACTGTCCCGCATTTACTAAGCCTATACTGTTGGCCTGTTTTGTGCCGTAAAATCCTTTAGCAAAGACAGTAGTAACAAACAAGTTGATCATGAAGGAAACAATAAGGGCCAATGAGCATTCAATTGAGTAGTAGTTGAGTGCTTCTCGGACGTGTCCTTTCTTGTCAGTGTCAATCTTCCTTGACTGTACTAAAGCAGAGTGTAAAAATACATTGTGAGGCATTATAACACATCCCACCACTCCAACAGCCTGCCGAATTGTTTTTGAGCTGAGTTTTGGAACCAAAAGACCTACAAATTCACTTTTACCCATAAATATGGCGATCATGGCCTTTTCTGGATGCTACAAAGATAATCTGAAACACAAATTAAAAGTAAATTTCTCACCAACTATGAGTTCTTTCCCACTTGGCTTAGTGTCAGCAAACATCCAGGCAAACGATAATGCCATGGTAGCGATGAGAACTGCAAAAACAGCTTCTAGTTTCCTCACTCCGTAGCTCTCCAGGAATAAGAACATGAAACTGTTCATGCCATAAAAACAAAACATATCCTGTCAACCTAGTGAACCTTCATTTTCAAAAGTGCACAAAACCTTGAGCAGTCAATTTTTAAACCAGTAACCAGATTCAGCAATGAAAAAGTAAAAGTATTCAAAAGGCAAAAACACTGAAACTCAAAATAATTCGTCCTCTATTAAATAACTGGAAGTTAACATTGTCTTAAAAAGAACTAAAGTCAGACTAGCAAAAGAGAGTGGAAAATGCGAGTACAACGAACAATCCATACAACTCCATACAAAGCAGGGGTACAATTATAAGTACAAATGAACCAATTCTGGTCCTCACATGTTAATTAGATATCTATATAACAAAATAGAAAAGTATCTTAAAAGATGCTAAAAGAATATATCATTTTACTCAATCTCAATCCTTTATTTTATCATAACTAACAGTCTAAAAATATTCCTCTCACAAACTAACTTTTCAATAACACTTCCATAAATATATTGTAATTTTGTGGGCAAACTTACAACTCTCTAATTATATATTACCCCCTTCCAAATTACATCTCATACCTTATTCTCTAACATAATTATATTTTACATCCCTACTTAATTATACTTTACT
>NMUG010007493.1:0-12048 GCA_002855965.1 Monotropa hypopitys
CTCAATGGGTCGTTCCAGGACGACTAAGTTTCTATGAGATTGTTGTAGCCCAGCTGTGGCAGGCAGCTCGACAGCCGTGTTCTTCCTCCTCTGAGGGTGGCATGAACACCTTGAAGGGCTATCTGGTAGTGCGGGGATGGTTGAAGGAGGTTGTTGTCCTGCGCGGCTGACTTCACGTGCCACATCTGCATCAGTTATCCTTGAAAAGAGTATAAAAAAGATAAAAACTCGAAAAAGGTCAAAAAATAAAGGTTTGAAAAAAAGGAAAAGATTAGAAGTGGAGCTGTAGATGCTCTCATTGTGCTTGTATTGAATTTAGTTTCTCATAGTAATTAAATTTATTCAATATTTTCCATTTTTAATATTGTTGTTCATTAATTTTTTTGTATTTACTTATTCGTTTGAAGAAAAATCTGAAAACATAAAAATATTCCAAGTTGAAATATCACATAAGATAATATTAAAGATAAAATGCGTAGTGAATAGTGTCATTTAAAAAAATATTTTTAATAGTTTTTTTGAAATTATTTGTCCCATGTTTTATTTTTTAACATTTTTCGTCAAAACAAATGAGCAGTCTAAATTTTGACCCAAATTAATAAAATTTAATAGAAAAATAATTTTGTTATGGTCACAATGAAATAGTCTACGTGTGAGAAGTTTCGGTTGAGATCAAATTCTCAAATCTAATTTAGAATTACAATATTGGAGGAGCAAAGTTTTAGGAAATTGATAGTAAAATTTAAGATAGTAGAAAAGAAGACTGAGAAGATAGATGATCTGAATGAAGTCGTCTAAGAGGATTTGGTCTAATAATCATCCCCAACATAGTGGTCTCGGAAGTCAAAGCATGCAGTATAGTGGAGAATCGTTTCAATCTTCACGGTAGAGGGGTAGAGGGCAGAATGTGAGTAGGTAAGAAAATGATACATTTAGTCAGCAACAGAGTCAGAACTATTCAGAAAGACAGACCTCGAGATCCTAGTTATCTGATGTGAGCCAGAGACTGTACCATAAGAATATTCAATTATTTTAATTGTGATAAGTCAGGCCACATACAGTAGGAATGTCCTCGGACTATGGTAAAAACTTTTTCAGCTGGGAATGCTCCTGATATAGGTCGTGGAGCAGAAGAATGAGCGAATGACATGATGTATGAAATTCACTTTGTAGTTTTAGAGGTAAGGGAGTGAGCCAATATTCGGCAGTGGTTAGACATGGTAGAATTTTTGCTTTTACACATCAGGAAATTCTAGCAGCCCAAAACGTGAATCCATGTATGTCTTAAAATTTGAGATGAAATTTCTGTAAGTTGGCGAGTATAATGATTTGATCCCTTCTTGTAAAATATTATCCGTTTTGGCTGTCAAGTTCTAATGAATTTTCCAGGGATCACTCATCTTTGGAATACTCCAAGACGAGTACACTTAAGGTTTTAATGAGCTTGGATTTCCGCACAACTTTAAAAGAATTTGTAGAAGGTAAATTTATAATATATTATTTATAGCAGATAATTTATATCGAGAAAGTTATGTGAGACTCATCCAATGAGTTGTGTCCTCTCTCGGACTCCATTTGAAAGCACAATCTCCGGAAGAAAAAGAAAATCTTTTACTCATATGTTGTGTTCTTCTTTCCTTTCCAAGTTCCAACACAGCGCGCCTTAACTCGCTCCAATAACACGGATGGCCACTGTAGAATTTGATGAAGATGAGTGGGAGCTCCTCAACGACGACGGCTTCGTCTGCAAACGCAAGAAGTGTCTCCGTCTCAACCATCCCTCCGCCGCTTCTCTTCCTCCGCCAGATCCAGCAGCGGTTGAGAGGAACCGAAGGGAAAGGAAGAAAAGAACCCTAACTAAACTCAGAAACAAGTATCAGAAAGAGATTGATCAATGGGAACTTCTATCAAACACCTTGAAGGCATTACAAGACAAAGCCCTAACTGCCCAACAACAACAACGGAGCGAGCAGGAAACGACGCCGTCCCGTGATTTGGTTGTGGGGTTGCCTCAATCGTCGAAGCCTTCCGGCCCGCAACTCCTTGGCGACCTGATAATTAAGGTAATGGTTTCTTTCTTCAGTGCTTTGGTTATGTTTTTGAAGCATTGAATTGGTTTCTGAAACTGTGAAAAGATGGAAAGTTTAAATCTTTTACAGAAAATGAGAAACCCAGTTGCAGCTAAACCGTTGGAGCGGTTGGGTAATCTTGTCGCAATTCCTTAGATTCCAAGAGGAGCTAAATCTCCACAAACAGGAAATTTGTAGCACTTTCACAATCAATTTTCAGATGCCATCAATTTCTTCCATAAAATTAGTTTCCAGCTTCGGCTTCACATTTGAAGTTTCACAAACTAAATATCAAACCTGAGCTCAAATTGATTCCTACATTCAACATGCTGTGGAGAACCAACATGCGCTGTATAACAAATTCAAACAATTTTTTAAGCTCGTTAAGCTTGAAACCAGGCTGGAGAAATCCACTATTCTGACGGATCGTTCTTGCTACACGAATAAGTATACTGTATACTCAATCCGTAAACGCATATATGTACTTATTTTTGAATTGGGTTGTGGTCAGGCGCTAGACGGACGGTCGAGGGGGACCTAAATTAATAATGCATGAAATTTTTATATAATATCAAATATATAATATTTGTGACTTAAGGTTCTATTTGGTTTGATTTAGTTATCAAATATATGTCATTTTTTCTTAGTTGCGGCTGACCATTACCGCCTAGCACCTAGGCGGCACCTAGGCGGACCACTACCGCCTAGCGCCTAGGCGGGCGGAGCCTTTATTACTTGAGATCGGCTCGAATAGTAAACAAATTAACCTTGACCACATTTTGTAAGGTGCTTAATTTCAACCCATGATTTTGTTGTGATCGCAGGAATCACACACATTTATAGGCACATAAGTGTGTTGTTCTGTTCGGCCTTTGATTGCCTACTCCGTATGAAGCATGGGAACTAGCTGCCACAGCCGTAATCGTAACGTACCGGGCATCGGTACTTCCAAATATGTACTGAATACACGAAAGACCTTTTCGGGATTTTCTCTATAGCTTTTACGGTACCCCGGAAGTACCCCAATGTATATCAAGCCGTACACCACACAATACAAAGATGGATAAGACCTCCTTTTCCTATGCTTAGAATGGTTGTAGAACAAAGATGTTGGTCTATAAATTCTTCAGTATGATACCGTTGAACTCTGATTTGTATCTTAAGTTTGCCGTTAAATTGTTATTTGATATTGGCCCAAGCACTTTAGTTATTTCATTTATTCTAAGTGCAATTATTACGTGTAATACATTACTCTAAATTAGAAAAATACATTTGTTACATCCGCATCTCAACCGTACTCGTATCCTACATTTTTAGGTTTTGACATATCGATGTACTTGTATCATACCATTACACGTACACCTGCTTCTTAGCCTAATCCACATATCTATTCTATTTCCTTTAGCGGTGGGTCTCATTTGCATACTCATGTTTGACGGGTTTTAAATGTACACACACAATGCATTATGGGGATCTACGTCGCTGTTTGAGATGGGTTGTGATTAATTTGCTGGCTCTGGACATTGCAGGCAGAAGCAGAGGAAGAAATCATTCAAGATGTATCCAATCTCTGTGATATGGCTGAAGCCATTTACAATATGCACGAGGAGCGGATGAAGCAGTCATTGGTTGATCTTCCAGTTTGGCGATCGCCGCGTGAGCTCATGGCATCGCTTTGTGATTCCTGATGGCTAAGAACTGAAACTCAGCCGCCTGATGCTTTGTTTGGTTCATGAATTTGTTGGAAGATTAAATGATCTTTAGCGCCGAGTGCTCAAGAAAAAAAAACTATTTCTGATCAAGCTGTGTCCATGTTACCATGTACCACTCAACTTCAAACTGCATCTGCATTGTCAATGTGCAAAGTAGACTTGGATGTAATTTATGTTGTAGTTTTTTCTCAGAGATGGATTGTGAATTTTAAAGGAGTGGTATGTGCAGGATTTTTCTAGCACCACTAGCCTTCATGTGTGAGCTCCTTCTTCAAATTGTGTATATTGGTAGGGTTTAATGGCGTGTTTGTAGAATATTTTTAGCTATTATTATAATTGTTTTTTGTTCATTTTAAAATATTTTTTTGTGAAATTGACATTAAATATTTTGGACTAAACGGAATTTGAAAAGCAAAATTTATAATAAAAAGTCAATAAAATTTTATTTATAAGTCAAAAGAGATTTGGAAAGATGGGTTTTTACTATCTTTAATATTTTAGAGTTTTATCTTATTTTTTAAAATATTTTCACTACATTTTTTATATGTTTATATTTTTTTGATTTTTCTTATTGAGACAAGTTACACAAATTAGTAAAATCTATAGTACCAATTATCTTTGTTGTGAGACGAAATATAAACAGACTGATTGCCACGTTGGAGCCATCATGAGGTAGTTGGAGTAGTTCTGGAGAGTCTGGTCAGGACCCCCGCGGAGTCGATACCGATCGTGCTCAGAAAGGATTTGACAAAAGGAGCATCAGACTGCAAACCATTCGTCGGCACCACGCATTATAGGTCAGTTTGAGCATCACGGAAATCATTGAGCAATGAGTCGAAGGATTGTAGTTCAAAGAAGCTCGCTTCGCTCCCCAAATGCTCCAGAGGACTAGGGAATACAAAGGAGATCATGATTGGGACTTCGACACTACTCGAGGGAAGACAGAGGATCGATCGACATGCATGCCATTGACTGTAGAAAGCCTGCATTTGGTCCTACAACTTTGGGCACACTTGTGGTGCATGCTAGCTGTCCATGTCAGACACATACTGTCCCAAGCTGTCAGATTGGTGCCCAAGCCACTTGCATGTCAGTTGTCCATGTCAGGTTCACTGTCCCAAATTGTCAGTCTTCCATTGGCATGCACGAAGCGCAAGTGAAATACAATTGGTCCATATTTTGTCAAATTGATTTCTCTCTATAGAACTATATTCTAACTCGGGCATCAGAGGGTCCATCGGTGGCAAACACCACTAGGCTAATATTCTTGTCATATACAGCTATGTTCGGAGGCTCACACATCACTCTCGGTTGATCCAAGGTGGCGAAAGGCAGACACTCTAACAATTAGCGACTCTGCTGGGAAAGATTTAGTTTCTGCTTTCAAAGCCACTATTCGAACACCATCTTGAGATGGGTTCATCGGCCTTGGAGACCCATAATACAAATGAGGCCGACAGGAGGAATGTCAGGGCCAATGGGGGGTATGGCGAAGGAAGGACAGACAGTCCCTCCACTGCCATCCTTGCCTCTAAATGACTTCTCATTGACAAGGAGGAGCATCATACTCCATTCTGCACAACCTCTCTGGCCATGTAACATCCTAGACTTTCAAATAAATTAAATTTCTCGATTTTCAATATAATTTAATTAATTTCTTGGTTAGTTTAGGATTTTATGAGCGTTCAAATCATCCCGATGTCTTAATTATTAATGTTCCAAGGCTCGGTAGTGTTTCGGAATGAGTTTGGAGAGGTTTGGAAGTGCTTGGTTTGAGTTTGGTCGAAATCTGGGCAGTGCCTTGCTATATCAAAATTGATTCTATTTCATTTCAGTATGTTTTGGTCTGAGTTGGCCTTTAAAACCCTTGTATTTCGATATTGGGTTGAAAGTATTTTGATATGTCTTGGGTTGAACATCATTCCCATTCCCATTGATTCATTTTGATATGCCCATATGCGCATAACATTTTGTTATGCATGGCGTTGCATGCCGAAATACTAAGGGACTGTTTTCTCTAGATTCCCCTTTCAAAGTCATGTATATCAATATATAGGCCTTGGATTTTAGTATATCTATTCTTATTGCATTTTGGTACAAGGGTTGGCATTTTGACATGTCTTTATTCCTAATACATTTTGATATATGACCATACATGTCATATATCGATATGTGTACCTCTGTATATTGATATGCAGAGACATTGGATGTTTGCTTTTTCCTTCCTTTCCTTCTTTATATTGATATGTGGGTTGGCCATTTTGGTATGTATATTGATATGAGGGTTCCGAATGGGCTTTTAATGAGGGAGTATATATACTCATTTTACTCAACTTTAGTTCATTCTAACCTATTCTGTCTCTCTAAGACATATATCAACCATCATATCCCATACACAAGGCTTCTCTCCTCTTTCTCAAATTCTCTCTTCTCCAACTCTATTTCCATTGAGATTCAAGACAAAAGTTCTTCACAAACATCGTAGATCTCTCCGAGTTCTACGTATTTATTACCATTTCATGGGGCATTGTCAATAGCCCTCGTCTAGGGTTGTTTGGATCCTCTCATTCAAGATAGGAATTTCTATCCTAAGTATGTATATATGTGTGTGTGTGTGTGTGTTTATCTCATCCCCCTCCATGTATTCTTCATTGATTTGGGTTTCTCAAACATTTGGAACTCAAGGCTTGTTTTGATTTGAAATTACTTGATTAGTCATCAATTTTCTTATGGATTTGGACCCTACTCATATCAATTTCATGATTCTCACTTTAATTTCAAAATCTCTAAATTTTGTAAAATCCTAATTTCGACCTATTTTTATAGATTGGGATTTTTTGTATATATGTTGTCTAAAGATGAAATTGACTTGGAATTGATGTAATTGAACCCTTAAATTGGTTAATGAAACATTAAATTGCATGTGTCATGTGGATGAGAATTTGGTTAGGATGATATGCCATAACTTGTAAAAATTAAATTGGGGATAATATAAGCAATTCGTGCTTGATGAGATATGGATTAATTGGATTGGGATAGTATTTCAGAATTCTATTCCATGGGTAAATATCATTCACAAAATTGCACAATGAGGGCTTGACTAGACCCTCCTGACGTGTCGGGGAAGACTAAGAATTTTATGGATAGTTAATCAACATGCTTTAGCTGCATTATTAACCGAAACTCAAATATTCATTATTGGATAACATAATAAATATTGGCATCCCTTGATTTCGTCAAGGTTGATTGATATAGAATTATTGAATGGAATTGGCAATATTAAATTAATTTAAAAGCAACGAGTCCTCATGCATTTATGCTATATTTTTGTATACCTACACCCACTCACCATAACTATATACACCCTTAGATATAGATTTCTCGACTTGGCTTCTCGCTCAAACTATTTTTTAGATACTAAACCCCAGGTTTGAGTGGAGCTGGATGTTCTTGGACATTGGCATGAAGAGTTACATTTATTTTGATAGATTTGTGAGGTTTCACTATTGTACCATTATATCAAAAAATTTAATCTCTTTTCATATTCCCAGATTTTTATATTTGGTCTATAATTCATAAACTTTGTTTGATTGGTTTGGATATAAACCTCTTACTGACTACTTGCCATGCACTATTTGTAATTATTAATGATTTGATAGTTATCTTCACATTTATTAATCATTTTCAAAAAAATCGTTTAAAATTTCCGGAGTGTGACAGGCCAAGATGACCACAAAGTAATAGATCTGAAAACTCAAAGTTGATTTAGATAAAATGGATAACTAGATAGACTCTGTGCATATTGAGATGATCCAACTTTGGGAGGCAACCTAGCGTAGAGCAACTATAAGGCCCCGATCCAAGAAAAATAGATTTAATAATTTAAAATATAATTTCAGGAATTTTGGAGATTTTTAGAATTTAATTAGAATTATTTGAAGCTTAAAAAGGAAAATTTAGGGGTGGAATGGTAAAGAATTTGAGATTAGAGGCCAAAATGATGAATTTAAGAGGTCAGGGGCTCAATTGATGTTCTGTCGAAGCCAGAGGACCAAACTGGTATTAACTGTCCAATGATTGGCCAATGCTGGACTCTGGTCGAAGTGACAGTGTCTTGTTCCATCCGGTCTGATCTGTCAGATAGTTGACAAGACTATTCGGTATTAAACTTTCCTTTGCTATTATTTAGTGTTCGGTATACCTTCTTTTCAGCTCGACAAAACACATCCGGACTTCCTTGAGTGTAATTGACTCCCCTATAATTGTCGGCCTCCTTTATAGCCGGAGCACTTGTGCTCGGCTGGGTGCCTAGCCGTTCTTTGAAATATGAACTCTTTCTACTCGACTAAGTATCACATTGAGCGTGCCTTTGACCCTGACCACTAAAGGCATCATTCCTACCCATTTCGAACAGAATGTTCGAAATGTTCAAAATGAATGGAATGTTCGAAATGAATGGAATGTTGGTAGAGGCTATATGGCGAACAGAATGTTCAAAATGAATGTACTTACAAAGGTTCCGGCCTTTCCGGGTGTGACTAAGGTTTCAGCCTACCCAGATAATGAAATAAACACAGTTTCTAGTTATATTCTTGAATTTTTTGAATTATGGCATGGTAGGTTAGAACATGTCAATTATGGTTCCTTAAAATGAGTAATTGACACTGAGTCCATACCAAAGTTCAACATAAAGACTGACCATAAATGTGAAGTCTGTGTTGAGGCTAAAATGACAAGGAATTCTTTTCAAAGTATTGAAAGAAATACAGAACCACTTGGTTTAATCCATACAGATCTATATGATTTAAAATTGATTGAAACAATCGATGGTAACAAATACTTTGTTACATTCATTAATGATTACTTGCTTAAAAAAGTGATGCCTTACAATCATTTATCCACTATAAGAAAGAAGTGGAAAATCAACTTGGCAAAATAATCAAAATGACCAGGAGTGATTGAGGAGGTGAATATGAAGTACCGTTTGGAGATTTTTGTGTCTAATATGGGATAATTCACCAAACTACTGCTCCTTAAACACCTCAACAAAATAGAGTTGCTGAACGAAAGAACAAGACTCTAAAAGAAATGATGAATGTCATGTTAATAAGTTCAGGACTACCTCAGAACTTGTGGGGGTATGCTATTCTTTCTGCAAATTATATCCTGAATAAAATCCCACATAAGAAAACAAAGGTTACACCTTATGAGTTGTGGAAAGGTATATGGGGGTGTTTGGACAAGGTAGCAGTACCTGGGGCTAAAAAGACCAAAATATGACAAAAAACCATTGATTATGTATTCATCGATTATGTATAAAATAGTAGTGCATATCGGTTCCTTGTTTGTAAATCAAAAAATTCTGATATCCAACCAGATACGTTTATGGAGTCAAGGAATGCGAAATTCTTTGAACATATATTTCCTTTTAGGAATAATAGAGTACAAAGACAGTTCTAGAAATTGAGCCAATTTAGGAATCTAATGATATGAAAATTGATTCAGTTCCTAAGGAGAACAATAATGACATTAATGGAACTCGTCGTAGTTAAAGGATTAGAACATCAAAGTCCTTTGGACCCAATTTTCTAACATATGTGTTGGAAGCTGATCCTCGGACTTACAGAGAAACAATGTCATCATTAGATGCTCTTTTATGGAAAGAAGCTATAAATAGTGAGATTGATTCCATACTGTAAAATCATACTTGGGAGCTTATGGACCTTCCTCGAGGTTAAAACCTCTAGGTTATAAATGGATATTTAAACAGAAGCTAAAAGCAGATGGATCGATTGACAATTACAAAGCAAGACTTGTGGTCAAAGGTTATAGACAAACAGGAGGTCTTGACTATTTTGACACTTACTCTCCTGTCACAAAGATAACATCTATAAGATTGTTAATTGCCTTTGCGACTTTGAACAATCTAGAGATACATTAAATAGATGTAAAAACTGCTTTCCTAAATGACGATCTAGATGAGGATATATATATATAGAACAACCTGAAGGGTTCAAAGTTTCGGGACAGGAGGGGAACATATGCAAACTTGTCAAATCACTATATGGGTTGAAACATGCACCCAAATAATGGCCTAAAAAATTTGACAATGTCAAGATTTCAAATGGTTTCCGAATCAATAAAAGTGACAAATGTGTGTATGTCAAACATAACAAAAATGCATATGTCATTGTTTGCTTGTATGTAGATGATATGCTCATTCTTGGGAGTGATAATGAAGTTATCAAATCAACAAGAACATGCTAAATTCCAAATTTGACATGAAGGATTTGGGTTTGGCAGACGTCATCTTGGGAGTCATAATTACTAAAAATCCAGAGGGATATATCTTGTCACAAAAACACTATATCGAAAAGATATTAGAGAGGTTCAACAAGGATGACGTCAGCATAGCCAAAACACCAGTAGACTTAACATTGCATTTGTATAAGAACACTGGTCATAGCATTAACCAATCAGGATATGCAAAGATCATAGGTAGTCTGATGTACTTAATGAATTGTACAAGACTAGATATAGCCTACTCAGTTAGCAAACTAAGTAGGTATACAAGAAATTCGGGAAAGGATCATTGGACAGTCATAATAAGGGTGCTTAGGTATCTCAGACACACCATAGATTATGGACTAAATTATAATCGATATCCAGCAGTATTAGAAGGGTATAACGATGCAAAGTGGATATCTAATTCGAATGACTCAAAATCCACAAGTGGATATGTGTTCACAGTAGGTGGTAGAGCTGTATCTTTGAAATCTACTAAGTAAACGTGTATTGCTCGGTCCACAATGAAATCTGAGTTTATAGCTCTGGACAAAGCTGGAGAAGAAACAGAGTGACTTTGTCATTTTATGGAAGATATTCCAAAATGGTCTAAGCCAACACCACCAATCTGTATATATTGTGATAGTCAATCAGCGATTGCCAGAGCTCATAATCATATTTATAACGGAAATTCTTGACATATACGTCGACGACATAACACCGTTCAACAATTACTCTCTCATGGAATTATCGTACTTGATTATGTAAAATCAAAGGATACTATATTGTGGATCCGCTAACCAAATGGTTATCTAGAGAGTTAGTTGTAAAATCATCAAGAGGAATGAGGCCAAGGCCTGAGTCTAAAAGGATCTATAATGGCAACCCAACTTAGTTGACTGGAAATCCCAAAATATAGGTTCAATAGGACAACCAAGTTATAAGAGACTTATCAGTAATCACTGTGGAGACCATGTCTCTACCCATTCCTATGATATGTCATTGATGCATATATTATATAAAGGATAAGCAACATGCTTTTAATGATTCTCAAACGTTGGAAATTCAAGTAGAGTATATAAGAATACTCTTATTGAGAATCACCTATGTGAATGTCAAAGGGACCACTTCTATGAGAACTTCGAGGGCCAAATTCTCTAACAACATTCATGAAGACTAGGAGTGTGTCAGGGCCGTAATGAGCACAACCGTAAGAACCAAACTATGTTTGGAATGATTCTATGTGTTGACTATTGACTAGACTTACACCGACGATTGAACAGTTCAAGACATTGCATTCACTAGTTAGCTAGCAAGTCTGATGGTTATTCAAAAAGTAAGGTTCAAATCCAAAAACTACATAACCCCATGCATGAGATTTTATATCATATCTCTCAGTCATTTGCATCTACATAACACTGTTTATCGTGCCAATTTCATTCATGTGAGAGATTATTGGAAAAACTTAATTTTTATTAGTTTTAATTAATTATTTTAAGTGGAAATCTATTCTATTAATAAAGGGGGAGTGAGAATGAAGCTGTAAAGATTTTTTATTCTCCAAAATACCCTTAATAACTTAACTACCGACCTTCACTTGCCCACTTTGTAATACCTGCTTTGTGGTTTAAGAATATTATATTAAAGAAATGAGATTTAAATATAATTGTGGGCATAAGAACATTAATTAAGAATTGTTGAAATTATTGAGAAATTTATGGAAAGTTTCATTGAGGTTATTAGAGAATCAAATAAATTGATTTGAAGGCTTAAAATTATATTTGGGGTCATAGTGTGAGAATTTGGAAGTTGAGGTAAGTCTTGGAATTAAGAAATAAAGTTTTGGGATTTGTGGTCCTAGATATCGATATATTGGGAAGCCAAGATACCGGTATCTTGAGTAGGTTTGGCAACCGGAACCTCAACAACCGGTTTCTCAGAGGTATCTTGGGAATTGCCTAAAATATCGATATCTTGGAAAG
>NMUG010007494.1:0-12045 GCA_002855965.1 Monotropa hypopitys
AACGTAGGTCGCCGGAAACACGTCGCACGGTGGCCGGAAATCGTCTGGGATGAGAGAGAAAGAGAAGCAACGGGAGTTCTAAAAATTGCCCAAGTCCTCCTTTTATAGGAGGTGACCTGCAAGCAAAAACCGGCTGACCGGCCGGACCGGCCTAGCCGGTCACACGCTCCCGCAATCATTACTCTGCCTCGAAAATTGAACCGATGCTGCAAAACCGACAGCACTCTGCACCATGTTTCATCAGCCGCAGAGCCATCCAACCACAGCGTGACACGCAGGGCTACACAACCGCCCATTCAGACGCGCGACAGCCAATGACGCGACAGCTGTCAAGCGCGACGTCGTGACAGACGCGCCACTTGCCCAGAGCGCGACACATCATCGCTTTCAAAACAACGGTTCATTAAATGCTGTCAGAGACCTAAGTTCCAAGACAAATCAGTGGTCCGACGCTCCTTCTCTTCGGCACCTACACAACCCATCGGCACCGAGTTAAACCCGCTTCGGCCAAAATGCCTGGCCAAAGGGGTTGAGGGGCTATTGTTGGGGGCCGAACTCTCAGGAGGCCGGAGCCGCGACCTCCTCCAGGAGGGCCACAGTACAGGCCAGCCAACAGACGGCCGACCAGAGCATAGCCGACGATAGGGTCTCGCTGGGGCTCTCTCTGGCCAGGAGACTTAGAGCCCAGAGGAGGTGCTCAGCCGAAGCTACATGAAAGCAAGGTCATGCGACCGAACAGAGGAGATCCGATGCGAGAGGCCCCTTTGGGATCACTTCTGTGCAGAAGTCTCTTAGCCCAGAATAGCCCGGCCAATGGCCAGCAACGCCGAAGCAGCTCGCTTCGGCCAGACAGAACAAATGCCTAGTTTACAGCGAAGATTCCCTTGGAGACAACATCCCGGGTTTTGCGCACATGGCAGACACACGCCTGACACAGAATCATCTTTTCTGTGATTCCTGCAGAATGTCAGGCACGCTTCGTCAGCTTTTCTGCCGCCCGATGTTGTCAGGCGGCGCCGCCTGACACTATCGGGGCCGACCGGTCAGCCGCACACTCAGACATGCAGGAGGGACAAGTGCACTGCCCCATGACCTGTCACAGCAGTTCACCTGCGCCGAAGCGTGTGTCTTCCACCCTCCGATGGATCTATAAATAGGGGAGAGCATTCAATACAGAGGGACACCTTCTCTCACTATCCAAAGCTCTGTCCATTTGCTTTCTCACTCTAGAGCTCTCTTGCTGACTTTGCCATCGGAGGGTCCTCCAGCGACATCCGCCGGTAGCCTAACGTTTGTCTCTTTTGCAGCCTAGCACCACCGCTTCTCCACCGCTCACTGCCGGAATCCACCACCAGAAAGACTTACCCCCCAACACCAATGATGGATTATCCGTTAATTTTCCAAATCCAATGGTGGATTATCCATTAATTTTTAAAAACCTAATGGTGGATGATTAATTAATTTTCCAAATACTACAGTGGATGGTCTGTTAATTTTTCAAACTGTTTATTCTCAAATAACTCGAACAGGTAACAAGTTAATAATACTAACAACTACCATGTTTCATGTTATCATCTCATACTCATCCATATCTTTCATAATGTGATTTCTATAATTTCCTCAATTAGTGTTTATTAACACATGCACATCCACACACACACATACACATACAATCCTTGAATTAAATGATTTCCATTTAAATTTTATCATACACAATCTCTTAACAATCATTCATTTTGGAAAGGAAACTCTTACATACACATATATATAACATCAATAACATATCTACCAAACTCATCGAAAAACCGTATAGTGGTGCCAGTTGTCACACCCCGTTCTACTTATAACAATATATGTATAATGGACACGACAAATATGAAAATACAGAAATAACCACAAACTGAAACTAATTTAACAGAAAATAACTCCACTAGATATGATAATCTACAGAAAGTAACAACAAAGTTTAACTCTAGTGAAACATTAAGACAAGGCCAACTGATAAATATATAAAGAGTTCCCAACAAACTAAAAAAGTACAGCTATAATCCCAGAAAAGTACACAACTGAAACTACAATAACCTCCTCTACGACTGTCTGCAACCTCCAAGACTGTAGTGGACCAATCCAAAGAAGCTCGCCAACTGGATTTCCTCAATTTGGCCATATAAAGATATCCAGGAGTGTGTAAGCTATAGAAAGCATTACAATAAACAGAAATGCTAAACAGATATTAAACATTCAATATGCAATTGAATCTTGGTAATACAACAACTAGCAGATGAGGGTTCCATAATAAACAGAAACATGTGATACATTGGCAGACAATCAGAAACGGAAAACATATGGCATGTGGTACATCAACAGACAACCAGATAATATGTCAACAGATATACTAAAACTAAAACTGAAATCGTATGGTACATCGACAGATATTCAAAAAAACAAAAATGAATAGCAGATTCTAATAGATATCACAAAACAAAAAAGCAGAAACGGAGTGATATCAATCACTTTCCATAATGTTTACCCACTTTTCGATGATTCTCCTCTTTCCACATTTGTTTCCCCACATGTTTCCTCGGTGATTCCTCACTTTTCTCAGTGATTTCCCACTTTCCTCGGTGATTCCCCACATTTTTCCACGGTGATTCCCCACATTTTTATTTATTCTTAAATAGAAAAAGAAAACATTGAAATCCTTAACATAGTCACCACACTCACCGAATACCCTTAATTGGGTTTCTTACAAACGGATTTTGCCAGATATTGGCACTTGAATGACATTTATGGAATAAAATTCACAAGTCAATTCCAAAATACATCAAATGAACTGAATTACTTCAGAAACAAACTACAAACATCATTAAAATAGCTCTCATTAAGTTCAGATTAACTTCCAACAAGTTTCATCAACATTCTGCCCAGATTTTCACTAACCGGTATGCAACTGGTACGAGGCCGGTGTACCGCCCGGCATGCTGGCCGACATGCCAGTTCATGTTGCTCTCGGGAAATTAGTCTAGGCCAAACACTTAACCAAATTTATATAGACCGGTATGGACCCGATATACCGCCCGGCATACCGGTCTCCTACCGGTGAAGAACAGTGAGTAAAATCTGTAGAATTCTGCTCGGAAACTCCATTTTCAAAGTCATTTTAACACGATTTCCTCCATCAAATCCTCTAAAATTTCATATTCAACTAATACAAACATATATTAACATGTCCCCAAAGCTAATTTTAAAAAATCAACATGATTCATACTTGTTTTTCCAAAAATCACAAGAACATATATATACAGATTTTTCTCAAGAACGCCATGGATTTTATTGATTTCAAAGTTTAAATCAATTGATATCTTACCTTGAATCTCTTGTTCTCTATAGATTATAGCTTCCTCTAAGCTTTCTCTTGATTTCCCTTTCAAATTCTAGTCCAAACACTCAATTTTCCAAGCTTTCTCCCCTCTTTTCTCTCCCTCTCTCTCTCTTTTTTTTGTTTTAGGCCAAATGAATACTTATGGGAGACACAACCCAAATCCGATTTTTACTCCTTACTACTCCAAACCCACCTCTTTAAGCATTTAATCTTCTACACTCACATCTCCAAAGTTAGGTTACAACCATTAGGAAATAATCATATGCTCCCACTACCTTTAGACTAGTGTACAACCAAGTACTACTTTATTTTAAATCCTTAATTCATTTAACTCTTTCTCAATTAAATACTTCACCACACTAATTACATTAAAATTATTTCATTTTTTATTTCCACTTCCACTTATTTAATTTACTAAATTCTAATTTTTAATATTTTTTCGAGAACGGGTATTACAATTCTCCCCCCTTAAAAGATTTTGTCCTCGAAATCGCAGTACTCACATCAAACGTAAACTCAACTCTCAATCCAAGATTCTTCTTATACCATTTCCTCAAAATTTCCCCACTCCTAATTTTAGTTACACATTCACTTGTCATTTAAAATGTACACGGTATTAAAATAACAAAATAAAACAGTACAGTAAACAAATACCTGATGATGTCTCGGTGTCCATGACTCTAGCACTAGTACAAAGCATCTGTCTTGCCCTTTTTTCTTCGTCTTTAGTTAATACATTTGCATAATCATCTTTACCAACCCTTGTTGCTTTCCCCTCGTCCCCTAAATCCCACTTGTTTCACATTTTTCTATACCTTTTAGCTAACAAAATTCTCACTTCCAAACCTCTCACTTAACTTTCAAACTTTCCAAAATTTCTAATTTGCAGCTCAACACCTCATTGATACCCTTACAAAACTCAAATATTTATCTCTATTCTCTTACAAGTCCAACTTACATTGATTCCTCAAAATGATTCAACTTCTAATTGCTATTATAGAACCCAAATTCCAACCATTCCTAATTCATCAAAACTACCAGATTTCCTCAAATACCACTGGTCAAAATCTCAAAATTCATTCATCAGTACAATGCCCAAATTATCCCAAATCACTTAACTATTTTGGCTACAACCCAATATTCCACACAACTAACCTTTTCAACACAGAACCAATCTATTTCCCCATTGTTGTTGATCTATCCAAAATCCTCAGTCCACGGGATGAAGCACTTTCTTAGCAGTCCATATTGCCTTCCTGCTGACAGAAAATATACAACCACAGATATTTTCACAGCAAACGTTAACATTAGTCAATGTATGCATGCGACTCTCTAACATCCTGTGGTCCACTACAACTCCCTCCAGACACTTCTAAGGAAACTATGTATCCCTAGAATAATTTGCCCAAACTTTTCACCAGAAGATACGATGTACGGTCGCATCTTCTAATCAGACCTAATGGTAATTATTGGTTACATATATCTTCCTCTTGTCTACAGAACCTCTAACCTATGTTCTGATACCAAAATGTCACACCCCATTCCACTTATAACAATATATGTATAATGGACATGGCAAATGTGAAAATACAGAAATAATCATAAACTGAAACTAATTTAATAGAAACAACTCCACTAGATATGATAATCTTTAGGAAGTGACAACAAAGTTTAACTCTACTGAAACACTAAGACAAGGCCAACTGATAAATATATACAGAGTTCCCAACAAACTAACAAAAGTACAGTTACAATCTAAAAAAGTACACAATTGAAACTACAACAACCTCCTCTATGACTGTCTACAACCTCCAAGACTATAGTGGACCAATCCAAAGAATCTCGCCAATTGGATTTCCTCAATTTGCCCATACAAAGATAAAATCCAGGAGTGTGTAAGCTATAGAAAGCATTGCAATAAACAGAAATTCTAAACATATATTAAACATTCAATATGCAATTGAATCTTGGTAATACAACAACTAGCAGATGAGGGTTCCACAATAAACAGAAACATGTGATACATTAGCAGACAATCAGAAACGGAAAACATATGGCATGTGGTACATCAACAGACAACTAAATAATATGTCAACAGATATACTAAAATAGAAACAGAAATCGTATGGTACATCGACAGATATTCAGAAAAAACAGAAACGAATAGCAGATTCTAACTGATATCACAAAACAAAAAAACAGAAACAGAGTGATATCAATCACTTTCCACAATGTTTCCCCACTTTCTGATGATTCTCCTCTTTTCACATTTGTTTCCCCACATGTTTCCTCGGTGATTCCCCACTTTCCTGGGTGACTCCCCACATTTTCCACGGTGATTCCCCACATTTTTATTTATTCTTAAACAGAAAAAGAAAACATTACAATCCTTAACATAGCCACCACACTCACTGAATACCCTTAATTGGGTTTCTTACAAACAATTTTGCCAAATATCGGCGCTTGAATGACATTCCTGAAATTAATTTCACAAGTCAATTCCAAAATACATCAAACGAACTGAATTACTTCAGAAACAATGTTTTTAGTTTTTCTTGTTATTTGGCTTCTTTGTTCTATGTAGTATTAGTGTTAGTGTTGGCCATTTTTCTATTGATGTTGAGCAGAATTTAGGAGGTTGTTAGGTTAGTGTGGTAGTGTTTGGAGCAGATTTGTTTTTGGCGAATGTTTATGTTGTGCTGTTGTAATCTTTGATATTTATTTAATAAAATTATGCCTTTAAAAAACACATTTTCAAAGAAACAGAAAACCATCTTTTCTCATGACACCCAAAAAATCGCTTTTTCCAAACTCTTATTTAAAACACCGCTCTCTACCCCGACATCCCAGAGACAATCATGCTTTCCAATTGACTTTCCAAGACTTTCAATCTGAAGTGACGTTAGCTAGGCATCCTTCAAAGCAGACATCAAAGAAGTTGCCTGGAATCACACAATAAATCATAGGATCTCGCCAATCAAATATACCACTTTCTAGCACTCGAGGAATAAAGGCGTCAAAACCCCAACTTACAACATGATGCATTAAGGTTTTTCACAAAAGATTTTCTTTACATAGTATAACAATCTCACCATCAAAATCATATATGGACATGAATTATGATTTTAACAACTCAACACCAAGCTCTAACACCCTTGCTATGACTAACCACAGTGACACCATGGCCTTAAAAAGAGAATTCGTTCATAGACCTCGGCTATTATTCCAACAAAAACACATCATATTCCTCCAATTGCACAATTACTGAAACAATTAGTGTAATGACCTTACAAAGAAAAATTGAACATAGATGTAAGATACACTTCCAATAACCTACAACATGAATGAATTTCCATATATACACTTAGCATCATAATCAATGCCTAACATGCAACACCAATCACCACTCATATTTTTACCAAAACGTTCTAGTATCATAATAGTCACCCCCAACATATGACACTACACACACAAACTATGCTCATATAAGCGTACTAGTTCAAAAAGCAAATCTAACGGTGGAAATGTGTATGAAAAATGTGTCCAGCAAATCTAAAGGAATAATATGGAATGTGTGATGTGGAATATGAAAATGTGTGTGAAAATGTGTCAACATCCAGCAATTTAGCCAAAAGCAAATTTCACGGTTGGAAACGTGTATGAAAGTGTGTCAAAATCTAGCTGTTCAAACATGTTTCACACTGTGAAATTTGTTTCTGGTTGAAACATGTGTTAAAATGTGTCAACATCAAGCCATTCAACCAAAAGCAAATCTTGTGGCATGAAATTGAGTGTGAAATGTGTCAACATCCAACCATTCAAACACAAAAGCAAATCTAACATATGTGAAAATGTGACCAACAGTTCAACCCAAAGCAAATCCAACCATTCAATCAAAAACAATTCTAACGGTGGAAATGTGTGTGAAAATGTGTCCCACAAAAATAAAGGTGTAATATGGAATGTGTGTTGTTGAATGTGAAAATGTGCCAAAAGCAAATCGAACGGTGTGAAACTGTGTGAAAATGTGTCAACATCCAACCGTTAAACATAGAAGCAAATCTAACGATGAGTAACATGTGTGAAAATGTGTCCAGATGTTCAACCCTCAATCGAATCCTCCCGTTCAACCCTCAAACAAAACAGTGCGAACACAGTGTGTGTGAAAAAAATGTGTGGCAAAACAGTGCAAACACAGCCCTAACGTGTGTGAAAATGTGTCGAGCTACAGTGCATGTAAAAATGTGTCTAGAAAATAATGCATGTGAAAATGTGTTCAGCAAACCCTAAAGCAGATCCCAGAACCCAGAACCCAGAACCAATTCAACCCAGAACACATTCAACCCAGAACACATTGAACCCATCTCAAGTGTGTATGTATGTGTGCCAGAGAGGGAGAGAGAGGGAGAGAGAGAGAACAAAAGCCCCCCAAAAATCGAAATAACATAACCCTTCCCCCCAAAAGCACACATGAATAGAGAGAGATAAAGTCATTCAACAGTGCGTGTTGAACAATACATAAAAACCTTAAAATCGAAACAACACAAAAGCCCCCAAAAATCAAAACCCCAAAACGCACACATGCACAGAGTGAGAGAGGAATGCACACACACATTCAACCCACCCAGAAGCCATTCAACCCACCCTCTCTCACCGAAGAGCTCTAAGAGAGAAAGAGAGCTCCACACACACACACCTTACACAAAAATCATAAACAAAAACATCACAACCTACACTGAGAGAGAGAGAGAACATAGCCAAACCATAAACGAAAATCGAATACCGGTTCCGAGAGAACCTCATCATATCCAAATCGGAACAGCATCTCAAAGAATGCACACACGTAGAGCAGGGGGGTCACCAAAGAGCTGAGAGAGAGATAGAGAGAGAGCTCGTTCAACCAAAAACAGATCTCACGGTTTGGAATATAGAATATGTGCTGGGGAATATGGAAGGTGTATTGTGGAATATATGAAAATATGTGTGTAAATGTGTTAACATCCAGCCGTTCAACCAAAAGCACATCTCACTATTTGAAACGTGTGTGTAAATGTGCCAACATCTAGCCGTTCAACCAAAAGCAAATCGTACAATGTGAAACGTGTATGAAAATATGGCAACATCCAGTCGTTCAACCAAAAGCAAATCGTATGGTGTGAAACTGTGTGTGTAAATGTGTCAGCATCCAACCGTTCAACCAAAAGCAAATCTCACGGTTGGAAACGTGTGTGAAAATGTATCAACATCCAACCGTTCAACCAGAAACAAACCTCACAGAGTGAAACATATATGAAACCAAAAGCAAATCGCACTGTGTGAAACTATGTGTGAAAATGTGTCAACATCTAGCCGTTTGACGAAAAGCAAATCTCATGGTGTGAAACTGTGTGTGAAAATGTGTGGCAAAACAGATGAATGGATGAAAGTATACAATATTTTAAAATGATCACATCAATGACTGAAAATATAGGATGTTTCAATATTGCCTCCTTCCTTATTATATAGATTTTAATCACCATCTTTTTTCCGATATTATAGTCATGCTTAATGACAAGAAAATCACATCCATTAATTTTTTACCTCCTTCACATGCACATGTACATTTGTTACCTTCACTTCTCAATTTAATCACGGGTTACACAATATGTTGAATCATAGTACCAACAGATAGCGTGCAACACCCAAGCTTGTATGAATATAAAACAACTCCATAACCCCTTACTCGACCATATAAACTTTTCATTAATTCTGCTAAAAATCAATATTAATTCCATCTTTAAGCCACAACATCATAACAATTACCTTTCTCATTCACCTCACTTTCTCATTCGTAACTCTTTCTTAGTTACAGACATCATATTCGTTGTTCACAAGTATTTATTTAACATACTCAACTATGTAAACACACCACAAATAATCACCTATTTACATGCTTTAAATCAAGATACTGATCTCAAATTTCATACTAAATTATTTATCTTCTCATATACCTTGCACATAAAGAAACGTGTACACGAATCAGTGAACACTCAAAATCTTGCAAGAGGTTAACCGTGAATTATAAAATGTCTAACAAACTCTTCACACTTTGATATGATAGCATGACCACTTGATGCATTTAAAGATCGTAAAAAGACAACCTTTGCACCAACATAAGAACAAAATAACATGCCAACTCACATATTAAACATTTCTAACCATGCATACTATTGAACATCCATCACGCTCAAACAACAACTAGATATGTGCTGCCAATTTACATAATCACATATAATCACATAATTATCGCAATGATGGATAAACTGCTAGGATAACACCTTTCTAAGCATACATGTTGAAATTTAATAAAGATGTACCTGTTGCACCCGTTGGTGTTCTATGCTCTCCTCACGATGCCAAAGCAAACACCCTCCTTGAAGTCTCTATAATACCTTTCCCTTACGAGTTTACCAACGAAACTCCACCTGCCTCTTCCTTGGTCAATGCTTGACTCTTGGAACACTGATTCTACCTCCGAGGACACATCACTGACTTATGTCCAACCCCTTTGCATTTGAAACACTTGAACCCTCTAACCTTATTAGGGCACTCCATAATCTTATGACCTGAAACTCCATAACTAAAACAATTTTTAGGAAACTCTTGAGTACTTGAGCCTGCCCACTTCCATGTCGTTTCTTTTTCTCACCATAGGTTTTAATCCTATTATACGTACCACTTAACATAACTTTCTGACTCTCACCATAATTTTCATTAAGAACCCTCAATCCCTTTGATTTAGAAATTTCCAATCTACTCCTCTTAGCATTTCACCGATGCTCAACTGTCACATTAATATCCTTTTCAAATCTCCTAGCCATATCTACGAGTTCTGCATAACTTTGCTCTCTATAAGAAATCAATCTAGATGCTGCACTAGATGCTAAACCCATCTAAAATCTCTTACACTTTTTCTCTTCTGTACTCACTAATTCCATAGCAAACATTGGCAATGCCGCAAATTTTGCCTCATACTCCGACACACTCATCTCTCCATATGTCAATTGTATGAATGACTCCTCTTGCTCAAGCCTATAACTTTCCGAAAAGAAATGGTCATTAAAACTCTCAATAAATATTTCCCGAGTGATCACTCTAGGCCCTACCGATACTACTCCCGGTAATGGTGCCGACAACTGATGACTAACATTCTCCCACCAAATTAAGACCTCTCCCTTTAAGCTATAAGATGCTAACATTACTTTTTGCTCATCATTTACACCCATAATCCCAAAAGTTATCTCTATACTTTTTAACCACTTTTCCGTATTACTAGAAAATATTGATCCCTCAAATTCCGATATATTCAACCCTCAAAATTCTTATATTAATTCGGAACCTGCATTTTTGCCCATTGCCCATGCCACTTGTATTTCTATGAATTGTGTCAAAGTTGTGATCAAAAGATCCATATCCACTGATGCAGATTGGGATGATGGTATCCAACTGTAGCCTTCAATCCCAACGCAGCGGAATAAAGAAAGGGGAATACGGATTGAAATCGAGAAAGAGATTCCCGATTTATCAGCAATAATAGAAAGGAAGAAAAAGAATAAACAGAATGCCTTTGTTGATTCACGAAGAATACCGGAGTTGATTCTCTTCTCTAACCTATTGATTTGCGCACAAATACTAGGGTAGAGGCTTGTCAATCTATTGATTCGCGCACAAATGGCCAAACTCACGGCTTTAATCAAAATTGTTGATTCTCAAAGAGAATACCAATCAATAATGGGGAAAGAACGAGAAAACACAATCGTTTTTAATTCAGAATGTCAAAAAGTCTTTGAATCAGTTACATCAACACTTATTTATAGGACTACACGAAAACCCTAAAGTATAAAGAAACCCTAAGTATAATTTTGGGCCAGTAGGCATATTATGACCAAAAGGGAAACAAAAAGAAACCATAAATACATTGGAGCCTAAGTTTTCAGATTTCTCAAAATCTATTATACATAACAGGAAATGTCCCAGTCACATTTTCGTTTGTCCCGGTCATACAATTTTTGTCCCAGTCATACATCTTCTTAACACAATATAGACACATCATCACATAATTACATCCATTGGATCTGAAAATGGATGGTTGAGATCAGAACTCTCAACACATAAGCCATCATACTTCTCTCATACGTCTGGAGAGACACAAGCATGTGATGAACGAATCTTTCTCTATCTCGAGAAACACAACCATGTGAACACTGGCACTTCAAAACAAAAATGTAACATCTTCTCTCTCCCATCTTTCAAAATCTCCAGTATTACGCATCTCTGTCTCTCCCCTCTTTCAAAATCTCCAGAGTTACGCATCTCTCTCTCTCCACAGTCTGTGTCACAAGCCTACTCTGCCGCCCTACGCCGTCCCATATGCACCGTACACCCCCTCCTCCATCCCAGGAGCCAAGCCACGAAAGGTAGACCTCTTCGACGCCATCGCATATCATGGCACCTCCATGGATCCGGCGTCCCTGCAATGCAGGTTTTAAACTGCCGGGGGCAGTGCACCAAAACGACGTCGTTTTGGTGCTCTGGTGGGAGAAAAAAAATAGTCTAAAAACGACGTCGTTTTTAGAGGCCGTGATCCAGATATATATGACTCAAAACGACATCGTTTTGGGTAA
>NMUG010007495.1:0-12047 GCA_002855965.1 Monotropa hypopitys
TTAGGCTACCGGCGTCGTCGCCGGTGGACCCTCCGATGGCAAAGTCAGAACTGAATTCTAGAGAGAGAAGGAAAACTTGCAGAGCTTGGGCTAGAGAGAGTGTCTAACAAATAATGACTGCCAAGCTCCTTATATAGGGCATCGGAGAGTGCTGGGCACGCGCTTCGGCGCAAGTGAGCCGCCCACCTGCGGCGTGGGGCAGTGCAACTGTCCCCTCTGAGTGGGCTGTCGTGTGGCCGACCGGTCGGCCCCGACAATGTCAGGCGGCGCCGCCTGACAACATCGGGCGGCAGAATAGCTGATAAAGGTGGTCTGACATGCTGCGGGAATCACGGAAAAGCTGATTCTATGTCAGGCGTGTGTCTGCCATGTGCGCAAAACCCGGGATGCTGTCCCCGAGGGAATCTTTGCTGTGAACAAGGCATCTTGTCCTGTCTGGCCGAAGCTAGCAGCTCCGGCGCTGCTTGTTGTTGGCCGGGCCATTCTGGCTGAGAGATCTCTGCACTGAAGTGATCCCGGACGAGCCTTCTCGTCGGCCCATATTCTGATCGGTCGCTTGACCTTGATTGTGAGTTCCTTCGGCTAGGCACCTCCTCTGGACTTTGAGTCTCCGAGCCGGAGAGAGCCCCATAGAGGCCCTGTTGCCGTCGAAGCTTTGCTCGGTCGCATGACCTTTACTGCTGGAAGCCTCGGCTAGGTACCTCCCCTGGGCTTTGAGTCTCCGAGCCGGAGAGAGCCCCAGAGAGGCTTTGTCGCCGGCTATGATCTGTTCAGCCGTTTGCTGGCTGGTCTGAGCTGTGGTCCTCCTGGTGGAGGTCGTGGCTCCGGCCTTCTGATAGTTCGGACCCCAACAATAGCCCCTCAAACCCTTTGGCCAGGCATTTTGGCCGAAGCAGGGTTGATCCGGTGCCGATAGGTTGTGTAGGTGCCGAAGATAGGAGCACCGGACCACTGATTTGACTTGAGATTTGTCCTGACAGCATTTAATGAACCGTCAGTTTGAAATTGGTAACGTGTCACGCTCTGGAGAGGCGGTGCGTCTGTCGTGACGTCACGTGGACAGGTGTCGCGTCATCGGTCTTCGTGCGTCTGATCTGGCGGTTGGACAGGCTACGTGTCACGCTGCGGTTGGCTGGAGCTGCGGCGGATGGGACAGCATGTTGATGTGCTATCTGGCACGCAGGGCCGGCACAAGTCCCCAGGCAATGCAATCATTGCGGGCGCGGGGCTTGTCGGCTGGGCCGGGTCGGCCGTTGAGTCGGGTTTGGGCTGCTGGGGTTTTCCTATAAATAGGACCTCCTTCGGCAATGTGAAGGCCTGGGCTAAGGCCATTGCCACCCTAGGACGATCCGCCAGTAGCTCCCCCGCCTCGGGAGCAATGCCCTCGTAGGAGAGCTTCGGATCAAACGGAATTACCTCCCGCTGGGAGGATTGAGCAGTCTCCTGCGCCGCAGCATCCCGGGCGGGACTCTTCTCAGCAGCAGCCGAAGACTTCTCAGCCGACTGCGTGGCTTCCTCGCTCCGGGGCCTTTTCTCCTGGCGAGTCCTCAGTAAAGACTCCATAACTTCTTCGGAGCGGGGCCTCGCCGGCGTCTCTTTCAAGATGGTCACCAAGGGCTCGTTTATGCCCTCCATCTCCTCGGTCAGGTAATCCTCTTCCAGGTTGATTGGCTTGATCGGCGCCATCTCCACCTCTATCTTCTCGATCGATGGTGAAGCGGGAGGCTCTTCTGGATGTTCAGCCGAAGGTTCAGCCGAAGGTTGTGCGGATGGCTCGGCCTGAGAAGGTCGCGGCCGAAGTGTATGAGTGTAGGAGGGTTGATAGCCCAACAAGGTGGGGGCCCAACGCCTAGCCTCGGACAAAGCAGAGAACGCTGTCAGTATGCCCAAAGGCAATAAGTCTACCAACAACTCCCAATCTTGGATATGAACGTCACATTCCTTATACACAGTATCAATGATAACTACCTCACCGACTGGAGTTGATATGGCCAATTTAGGTTCTAGTGGCATTAATGGGTTATCCAAGTTTTTAACATAATTCAATGATACGAATGAGTGAGTTGAACCGGGATCTATCAAAATACATGCATTACCATTAGCAATTGGAAGTGTACCTGTCACCACGTTGTGCGAAGCCTGAGCATCCAACTCTATAATAGCATATACTCTTCCCTGTTGATTTGCCACAGAAGGATCACCTGAACCTCTCCCCCGGGTATTGCTGGAAGCACCTCTTCCTCTATAAGGAGCATTTCCCACCGAAGATGCCTCTGCCAAAGGTCGAGGACACTCTGACCTTCTGTGGCCCACTTGCCCACAATTATAACATTTAATCGTCCCCTAAAAATAGTCTCTTGCAAGATGACCCCTCCGGTTGCATCGGTAACATACAACTCCTGGAAACTGAGAACCCGCTGATCCTCTTTGTAGTGGCCGAGGTTTTTCAAACAATTTTTTGAAAACTAATAATAAGGATAAAAGACAACTCACTATCCATATTATCGAATCCACAAGGCATCCAATAAGTGAAATAAAATTCACTACCATGGTACAATGATACAAAAATATTACAAAAGTGCAGAAGAATAATAATACAACAAGGACCGAAACTTCTACAAAAATAAATAAGAATAAGAAATACAAGGAGGAGAAACCTCCAAGGAAAACCAATTGCAACTCTAATCTACAAAGCCAAGCTCTCCCAAACCTACAACACAATTGGGGAGGGGAAAGGGAGGAGGGTCTGAGCAATCCACGCGCTCAGTGATAAACAACTAACTACTATATAGCATGTATATGGTGGGTGTCAACCCACTAGTCCACAGCAGAAAAAGAAAGAAATAGAAGTGCAGACCCGAGACTGGAACAAAACATGCCTCAAAGGAAGATCAACCTCAACTCCAACTTCTAACACGAGAATGGAATACCAATCCTCAAACAAAGGGACAACCAAGACAAGCTCTATACTAGACTCCAAATCAAGCCAATGTGAGAGTAAGGCTCATACCAAGGCAAACTAAGCCTTCCTAAGGCATTATACCACCCAAGATATCCCAAAGGACAAAAGGAATCCAATCCCATACCATCACTAACCAAGACTACCCATATCATAACTTGTTCATATTTGTTTTGGATTCAATGCAATCATTGATCAATATGGTTTTATCTTCTTGAATAAAATAGTACACATAGGCTCTCCTATGGCAGGTAGTATCACATGTGACCTCGGACGAAAACCATACCCGGTACCATATTAGGAATAGAGATTCCAAGTAGGGTGCACATCTTACATCAAATCCCGTCGATAAATACATATGTGCCTCGGGGAAGCCAATGAAATCCCAATGTTATGTTAGGCTTGAATACATGTAATACCTAACATGAAGCACATCTTCTCGGAACTTAATACAAGGAATGGATGAGGAAGAATACATACTATAGTCGGACTTTGAATACATGTCCGATATTTAATACAAAATACACTCGTTCAAGGAATACACAACGGGAATTCATATAACACAAAATACATGGAGTATGCGACTTATGTGAGCGACCAAGGAGAGACTCGTCAACCAACTCCCGATATGAATACAATATCCTCGTGGTTCCCTGGAATGCCGAGAGGGCCCAATCAAGCCCCCATTACGCAATGTCTCTAAAATACACCCTAAATACAATGCTCAAGTCCACATACTTGACGAATACAAGGACTGAACTTGAATACATGGGACATTCGCTACTTATAATACATCCAAGGATATATATATATAGAATATATATTAATACATCTTCTTTTTTCTTAGAATACATTTGAATGTGTGGAATACAATTCTCTTAGGTGAATACAAGATTGTTGTGACAATACTCTCGTGGAGTATGTCTCTATATTTGCATGCATTGAATACACTTGGGTCAACCTTTTAAGTAATTGAATTGCAATAATGAACATTAGATTATTAATCCTCAAAGGGGCACAATATGCCGAATCCCTATCAAATCATATCACCAAAGTTCACCCAAGGGTTAGATGGATTCAAGCCGATCATACCACACCAATTTTCCTTCAATTCAACTCAAGCCGACAATGGGTGTTTTATTAAATATTTGAGACTCAATGATTCTAGGATCATACCTTACTCCAAGCAATCCCAATAAAACACCTAGGTTCCACAAGTTACCTCAAATGTTCACATTAGACATTTTATCGAACATGTAGTGGCCATTGGATTTCCAAGGCCACCCAACAATGCCACAAGTCTACCAACACACCCAATCATCCTGATAACAATTTCCAGTCCTCGCTCTAGTATTAAAACGAATACTTGGCCTTCATAACGATGAAAGTCAAGGACACGACCACTAGGACTCTCTACGAACACCATACCACGATCAAGACTTCCCAAGTCAAACTCATACACACCCAAGGTCAATATAACTGTAGAAAGACCTAGAGGGAGGGGAAATAAGGGGAAATACAACCACACACACATACATACGAGATGCTACAAAGAGTTACCCACGTGCAAGCCAAGGACCCGAAATCTCTAGGTGACAGATTCTTCACAACCCAAAGATCCGACATTAGTGAATGACCTTTCTTCCATAACCCTATGGAGAGGGGCCAAATGTGATAGAGAAGAAGGAGGGAGAGAGAATACGAGAGAGAGAGATATAGAGAGAGACTTATAGCCGAAATGGAGGGGAGAGAAATGCCAAGAATGCTTTAGGGCATTCTCTTACACCCCTACACAAGCCACGGGAAATGACAAAAATGTCGCCAACTTAATTCCCAAACAAATACCGAACCCCTGTATTTCGATATATGCCTAAGGCATATACCAAAAACATACCCACTGGACACTCCCACATAAATCGCATATCGATATACGCAAGACCTGTATATCGATATGCAACCTCTCAGGTCACCCCACCAGGCATATGCATTTCGATATGTAATCCTTGCATATCAAAAATGGCCAAACCTGTATATCGAAATACAACATTAACAAAAGGGCACAGACAATATGCATTTCGATATGCAAGCAATTTCATATCAAAATACAATCAATGGGAAGGCCCACCAGAGGGGCCATATATCGAAATATAGAGGGCCAAGGGCAAAGCCCTATTTTGATATATAGGCTCACGGGGGAAATGGGCATAAGGTCCATTTCGATATGCAACCAAGGAGGGGGAGAAGGACTGACCCTATTTCGATATAGAAAATGGAGGGGATAAAAATGAAAAATAAAGAATTAATTAATTAAATCTTAATTAATTTTCTAGAATTCCAATAAATTCCAAAATGAATTATAAAAATCCCCAAAAATCCAATAAATCCCAAATTAATTTATAAAATATCCGAAAGAATATTTTTAAAATTTCTAGGGTGTTACAATTCACACTCCTTAAAGAAAGCTTCGTCCTTGAAATTTGATAAAGGAAGATGGAGGATGGTGAAAACAAAACCATCACCGAATACATGTCTTCCTTATGATGATCAATAGAGGAGGAAACGAGGATTCGATATGCCAATGAACCAATAACCCCACGCTATACCATACAGAAGATATAATGCATAGACATGCTCCACAACGTGCAACAAATAATCAACATCGCACACACATTCTATTACGATAACTGTATGACATTGGTAATTTGTTTTGAGATGCCCCAGTCGGTAGCTCTTCTCAAATTAATTCACGCATGTTAAACATATATCACGTAAACTAAAGAAACACACACACACACACACCAAAATGTAATAATGCTAGCCCAAACAATGTGACATAGCATCAACACACACCAACTCTAGACATCAAGATGCAATTCGTGCCCAACTTCCCACGATTCAAAAGAATTATGACCATTTGGTCAACAATCCTTCTATAACGATTGAAATAACAGTTGATTCGATGTGAACTTATAATAGAAAGCAGAATCACTAGAATCAAATTCCTTGCCTCAATAAAAATTTACAATAGCAAAGATTTCCCATATCCAAATCAAAGGGAAAAACATAACGAAGGAAGAAATCAACAAGGGCACAAACTTTCCAAAGCAAACCCAAAGTTAGAAATTTAACAACGAGATAGGAGTTCAACAATGAAGTACAAGGGTGGATCTACAATCCGCAATGCCATTCTAACAGAATACAAACAAGGAAACAACTCCATAGGGAGATACAATTCTCAACGAAAGACAATGATAAAGAATCCTCCAAACTAAGATCCAGAAGGACGAGGATTCGAAGGTCGAGGATCAACTAAAGGTAGAGCATAGACTCAGCCATGAGTCATAGGATGATCCACATGTCCATCCTGTTGCACTGGGCAATGAACTGGAGTGGAAGAAGCTGCTCCATGACTGAACTGAGAACCCCTACTAGAAGGATATCCACAAGAAGAGGATGGATAATCAGGATTTTTCTGATGAATACGATCACATACAACACCAATCTGTTACACTGGCCCTAACTCTTCCTGGACTTCTGTCCTCTGAGGACAATGTCTTGACATATGCCTGGATTGACCACAATGAAAGCAAGTGTTGAAAGGACACTCAGAACGGTAGTAACCAGGCTCATTGCACCTATGGCAAACAGTTTCGCCCATTGGAGATGGTCCATGCACACTTTGCACCATAGATGGTTCCAATCCAATGGACTCATGAGAAAGATTAGAGAACTCACTACTTCTTTTCTTAATACAACTGTCGTATAAAGAACTGGTTGTCACTGACTAACAATGTGGCTCCCAAACTTTCACTTCATTGGAGGTCTTCTCTGGCTCCTTGCTAGGATCGATCACCCTAGCACACTCCACGATGCTGGAAAAATCACGAATCATGTGGCTCGTCACTAGCCACTTGATGGAGGAATGGAGACCTTTATCGAATCTATGGCACTTCCTGTCTTCAGAACTCACCAAATCGTTTACAAAAGCGAGACAATGCTTGAAACTTGATGGCATACTTGGACACCGACGTGTCACCTTGTTGTAACTTCTCAAACTGCTCCCGAAGTTGATCGTGATAAGACTCGAGAAAATACTGATTCTCAAAGACAGATTCAAATTGCACCCAAGTCATACCATCTAAAGGGTTGATATTCGCTGGTTGATCACCTAGTACTGCCATTCTTCTGGCATATCTCCTTGCCTCAATAACAGAACTCTACCACTCATTTGCTTCTCCAATGAGTTAGCAAGTGGCAAAAGAGATTCTCGTACCATCTTTAAAGATTTCTAAGGTATCAAGGTTCTTACAAACTCCTGAAAGCCAATGATTGGCTTCGAGAGGATCACCTTCACTATTGAACCGAGGTGGATCCATACTATGAAACTGCTTCATCGCCTTAATGGTTTTGCTCCTTCTATCATCTCTAAAAGCACCTGCAGCCATGTTGACCTCAGCAATAGCTACTGCCAATTCCCGAGCAAACTGGCTAGAAACCACTAGCACTTCTCCTACATGAGCTGGATCCTCTACAAGATCATCCCGACGACCTCTGCTTCGAGTGACTCTATTAAGACCAACAATACGTCTAGCAGCCATCGAGCTACCTTGCAAAAGGAAAGGAATACAATTAGATACTAAGACATAAGGAAGAGATACGATATAAGAACAACTACAATAAGAAACTAGGGTCTAAATCACCACTGATATGAGATACTCAATTCTGATGGAATGGAGGAGCTCGACATCCATAGAGGAGGAACAAGACGCACAAATGGGATATAACGAAGTGCACGACATGCACATACGATAGATGGTTCATGGAATACATATGAAGAACCCAACGAGACCAAGTATCTACCCACGGTTCCAAGGTATTCGAACTGGAAGATCTGATACCAATTATAACGGCCTAGGTTTTTCAAATCATTTTTTATAAACTAATAATAAGAATAAGATACAACTCACTATCCATATTATCGAATCCACAGGGCATCCAATAAGTGAAATAAGATTCACTACCATAGTACAATGATACAGAAAGATTACAAAAGTGCAGAATAATAATAATACAACAAGGATAGATACTTCTACAAGAATAAATAAGAACAAGAAATACAAGGAGGAGAAACCTCCAAGGAAAACCAGTTGCAACTCCAATCTCCAAAGCCAAGCTCTCCCAAACCTACAACACAACTGGGGAGGGGAAAGAGAGGAGGGTCTGAGAAAACAATCAAATAAACAAAGTCAGTTACCCTAAGGAAACTCAATCAAAAATGAAAATCCCCCAAATTCCTCAATCAAAAGTTGGTGAATCATCGAGCAAAAATGACATGATCTGCCATTACTGTGGTGTTAGGGGACACATCTGTCCTTATTGTTTTAGGCTTAAACGTTACAACCTTAGATCCTCTCAAAGGCCTAATTCCAACACCGGCAAAACAAGCATGTTTGTAAAATCCTCATCAAGACCCAACAATAAGCAAAATGAATTCATGACAAGATTGAATCACCTTTCCACCCAATCCACTCACTTGGCTAAGGAAGTAGGAAAATTGACCGAACTTGCCAAAACATTAAATTGAAGTGCTAAAGTGAATCAATCAAGAAGAAAGAATGACAGCAGAATCAATTTCAACAAATCATCTCAAATATGGAAGAAAATCAATTCTACATGCCTTGTTGCTCACACTGCTCTTAGTGATCAAAAAACTAATATGTGGTATCTTCACAGTGGATGCTCTAGACACATGACTGGAGATAGGTCTCTATTTACTGATTATGTGGCGTGTTTAAGAGGTCTTGTCGCTTTTGGAGATGGTAAAAAGGTAGAATTATGGGAAAAGGCACTGTTCATACTTCCGATCTTCCTAAATTTCATGATGTTCTTTTTGTTGATGGTTTAAAAACTAACCTTCTAAGTATTGATCAATTTTGTGATGCTTAGAATCATGTTATATAGTGAGATGATCAACCAAAGATTTTTTCGACTTACAAACTTGATTTCCTTTTTAGGAGCAGATTTGGACGATTCAGATGATAAAGCAGATTCAACAAAATCAAGACCGCTCCTATTTCAGAAAGATTATGTCAATTTATATATTCTTTCAGCCCCACAATCATTTCTTTTGATGGCGTCTCTAGCGTCACTCAAAATTTTTTCAAGATAAAAAATCCTCGCCTTAAACTCTTCAATCTTAACTATTCTCTCAATACGTTCCTTTTCTATAACTACAAATTTTTCAGACATTTTAGCATATTGACTCTTGTAATCCTCAAGTTCTAAACAACTGTTAGCATCCTCTCTAAGACTATTTTTTTTCTCTCTCTTTGAACTTTATCAAGACTGATTTCTATTTCTTTCTTTTTCTTTTTAGTCCTCACACAGTCTTTAACCAATTGATTGAATGCATCATTGATATTTTCAGGGTCATATTCTTCATCATTCTCGTTTTTACTTTCCACAATTTTCTCGGTTATAACATCATAATGAGGAGAATTGGTACAATCTACACTAGCTATAAGAACAGTGACATGGGTAAAATCAATTTTGTCCTCATCATCTCCTTTTTCCTCACTATCATGATCCCAGGTTATTTTATACCCTTTCTTTGATTTCTTTAGATTATTATCACATTCAAACTAAATATGACCGAAACGATGACAAGCATGACACTGGATGTCTTGAGGTTTCTTAGCTTTATCAAATGAAGCATGTTTGGGTGTAACACAAGATGAGAATTTTTTAAAACCTTCATATGATTTTGATGATTGTGCTATCGATTTTCCTTTACTGACCACAACAAACTTACGGTATTTCTTAGCTAAAAGAACAAGATCCTCATCATCAATCTCATCTTCATCATCTTGAGATTCAGATGATTCAACATTAGCAGATTTAAAATGAATTCTCTTGTTAGATTTACAGATTGATTTTTGAGTAGTAAATGAGGACAAATGATTTCTTTCGAAAGTTTCAAGTTTTCCATCCAATTCCTCAAAGGTTATACTATCAACATCGAGACTCTCATCTATACAAGTAATTTTGGCTCCGGATCTCTTAAGAAGAGATGTAAGCACTTTGTGACACACTTTTAGGCTAGGAAGAGTTTCACCCAGACCATGAAAAGCAGTAACAATGTCGGTCAGCTCAGTAATAAAGTTACTAAATGTGTCATCCTCAGCCATTCTTAATTCCTCAAATCTAGTGGGTAAGCCTTGGATCTTAGAAACTCGAACGATGTGAGTACCCTCATGACATATACATAAGATGTCCCAAGCTTCTTTAGTAGTAGTGCAAGTGGATATCCGCCCATATTCTCTTCTAGAGATAGCACTAAGGATAGCACCAAGGGCTCTACCGTTAGACTCAAAGCTTTCAACTTCCCCAGCATTGAATTCAGAATCAGTTTTAGACCTAATCCTTTTGGTTTCTGGGTCTTCAATGGTAGGTTTTTCATACCCATAAGCAACAGACCTCCAAGCCCTAATTCCCATACCAATAAGGTGATTCATCATTCTGGATTTCCAATAGTCATAATTATTTCCGTCAAAATAAGCAGACCTAGAATTGGAAGTACCATCCCTAGGCACGTGAGAATCCATAGCTCCAAGTATCAACTCAGGTGGTTAAACCTATAAGAGTAACCAAAGAAGCTCTGATACCAATTTAAATATGCGGAAGCAGTTGCCAATCCTAGAGGGGGTGAATTGGTTTGCATGTTAAAAATTTTATGATAACCTATTTAAAAAAACATTTTCTTATTTGGATAAAACTAATTGCAACAACAATAAGTAAAGATAGAAGAGCAAAGAAAACAACAAGCAACACTAGATTTACGTTAAAAACACTTAGAGATTAATTAATCCCTAAGTGAAAAACCACGGACCGACTACCTAAGTTTTCTGTTAATCACAGAAGTTACAAGATATAGGAGATACATACTTTTACCCCAATCCCTAGCTCTGTGATCCTTGACTCCTCAAGTCTCTTCTGTAATCTAACAGCAACCATAATGCTTCAAACACTGATCTCCGTGTTGATATGGCTCTGAATCTTCTTCGGCCTTGGTAGATGCATCCTTCTTCAGTTTTATCAAAGATTGATGTGAATGAATGAATCACAAATATGATGAACTCTGGATGATTGCACTCATGATTAATATATCTATATGAACTAGTGTAATCCTAAAGCAACAAACAAGAGATTTCAAAATCCTAGAAAGAAAGGCTCTCAGGAGCATAAAAGATTTCTTTTCAAAAAGCTATCAAAATCAGTTCAAAACCCTCACGAGTCAAAAAACATCTCTATATTTATGGAGGCAACCCTAATATCCTAGAAAATCAGTAAAAATGAATTAGGGTTACAGTCATAGATAATAATATACCTAAATTGCCTTGAATGATATTAAAATTACGTATTTTGCAAATATAAAACACTCTATTCGAACATACACAACTGCACAGGTACTAGCTAATCGCGACACGGCACACGCACGCCTATCGCGCGCTCAACACGCGTTTGGCGCTGCTTAGAATGACTGTCAAAAGAAATGAGTCGCTTGATAAATTCGCTCGAGCGTGCTTCGGAGTGCGTATGCTAATTGCACGTTGAGCACGCGCAAACTGCTGTTGGAGGACTTGAGGCAAAACAAATTACTGAAAAATGCTTAGAATGGTCTTCAACAAAAATAAGACTCATATATGCATGAATTAACTAACCATGGAATAGAAAAACATTTCTCACTAAATATTAATGATTAGATTATGAATATCAATGCATATGCTTACCAATTAGCTTCTTTCCCAATGAACGTGAAATCTGCACGAGCCATGAATGAAATATCATCTTCAGAGCGCAAAGAGCGGAGCATCTAACCTTAATCTAACCCAAACACAAAATAAGAAATAAAAAAGAAACAAAATTAAACAGTTTCAGAAAGTGTCAATCAACTAAAAATACTAACACTAATATTATAGTATTAATTACAAATATATTTTGTGATAATTAATAACTAAAACATTGTATTTGAAATAAAAATTTAAGTATTCTATAAATGATTTATATTTATATTATTTTTTAATAAATT
>NMUG010007496.1:0-12046 GCA_002855965.1 Monotropa hypopitys
GGCTCGGCCTACCCCTGCTCAGCACAACCGGAGGAAGGTCAACATGGTAAAAACAGGGGATAGGAAGGCTCCGAAACCGGAGGACTATGTGGCGGAACCAGTCATCCACCACATCCAAACAGTTACATTTCCAGCAATTTCTTATTCCTATCGACTGAGACATAAAAGGAATAACAATCATAATTTTTTGGCAAACAGTTTTTGGCGCTAGAAGGAGGGCACTTTGTAATTTAGAAGTCACAAAAATGCCACCAAGAGCCAGGAGATAAAGCCAACCGTCAGTGATCAATACCACTGACAATGTTGATCTTGCCAATGGTAATGGTGAGACTGGGATTGAAAACAGAAACCTGGATGTGAACCCAGAAACAAGGGTTTCCAGGGTTACTGAACATGGATCAACAAGTGGTCTAGAAAAAGATTCACTTGATCTGATTCAAGAATTTGCGAAAGTTCTAATAAATCCAGAAGATGAAACAGCCAAAAGATAATGGCTTTATTTAAAACTCTGATGACAAAAGCACAGCCAATGGGGGCATCTGCTAATGATCCGAATCGCTTAAGGGAAGAACACGAACAAGTCCATGTGGGAGAAGGAATATTACCTACACAGGTATTTAATAATCCTATCTTTGATAACATAGGCACTGGTGCAAATAGAATTCCTTTAGGAAATAGGAATCCTTTTGTTAATCAAAGTTTTTATCAAAGTATTTCCAATGTCCCTAACACTGTCCCTTTAAACATGGGATTTAATCAAATATACCCTTGTAACACAGAAGAAGGGACAGTACACCCAAATGTTAGGCCTGAAGTTAGGCCTTACCACATAAATCCTAACATGAATGGTTTTGAACACACATTAGGAGTTAACCACAACCTGTTAGGACAGAATCTATTTGTGCCTAATCCAAATGAAAGAAGGCAAAATAATTCTTATGGGTATGAGTTAAGGGATGAACAAGTTAACCTAATAAGGAGGCCAAATAATGGTCCAAAAGGAAGAATACAAGAACCTCTTTTAAGGGCTCAAGTAGTTAACATAATGCAAGAAATGTATGGCCCTGAATTAAAGAAAATTGAAAGGCCTATGTTTAAAAAACCTTACCTAGAATGGGTAGACACTGTGCCTTTCCCTAGGCAGTACAGGATCCCTGAGTTATTTCTATTTAGTGGGGAAGAAAATCAGTCGACAATAGAGCATGTAGGAAGATTTTGCCTACAAATAGGTGAAGTAAATAATGATGAGATTTTGAAGTTAAGACTTTTCCCACACTCATTAACAAAAACTGCTTTTACATGGTTTATTAACTCACCTCCAAATTCTATCCATTCATGGAGGGAAATGGAAGAATAATTCCATGCACAGTTTTATAGACATCAACCTGAAATATCTGTAGCAGACTTAGTAAAGATAAAGCAAAGACAAAATGAGTCTATTGAAGACTATATGACCAGATTCAAAAAGGTCAGAAATCAATGTAATTTCTTGATTCCAGAATCTGAAATAGTAAAGTTTGCCCAGGATGGGCTTGACTTTAATTTCAAAAAGCACTTTAATGGCACTGAATTTAGAGATTTGTTTGATATGACATCAAAGGCTATAGGATATGAAGCCATTTTGATGGAAGGAGAACAAAGAAAAAACAAATCTATGGGCACATATTATCAGGATATAGAGGGAAATGTAGAAATAGATGTTGTACAAGTAATTGGCAAAACACCACTAGTTTGTGATACTTTAACAAAGGCTGAAAAGCCTCAGAACATGCCATCCTCTTATCCAAACAAAAAGAATCAGTCTAACTATATACAGTATTCTTTTGACCTGTCCAAAGCAGATCAATTATTTGATGAACTACTCAATCAAAGATTTTTAACATTATCCCAAGGACATGTCATCCCTACAGAAAAAGATAGAAAAGGGAAAGAATATTGCAAATGGCACAATTCTTTTAGACATAATACTAACAATTGTGTAACATTTCGAAATTGTGTGCAGGATCTGATCCAAAAAGGCCTGCTGCAATATGCAAAGGGAGATAAAGAGGTCATGGGAATAGACATTGATCCATTCCCAATGATATATGTTAACATGGTAACAGCCAGACTAAACAAAGAAAAGTTAGCTTCTCAAATTGAAAGGCAGATACAAGAAGATAGTGAGAATATGGACACTGATGAAGATTCTCACACCAAAAGACATTTTGAGAATTATTTTTGTCTAAGATGCGAAGAAAAAATCGAAACAGGAGAAGCAGTAATGGCTGGAAAAGAATATAATGGGACCTATGCCAAAGGTGCCATAAGATTTAACACAATGGGGGGCAATGACTTACAAATATATGTAGGTCCAAAATTAATATTTGAAGGTGAAGATCTAGGTATCTTTATTCCATCCCAGTCGACAAAATGGTATGAGAAGATGATGGCCCTTTCTTGTTCAAGGGACAGTCAGTAATACCTGTTTTACCAGAAAAACCAAGCATGGAAACTATGCCTCCTCTAAGGCAATGTATGAAAAAGGAAGAGACCATTGTCATAGGTTTATGAGACCAGGAAGAGGTGGTTCATTTATGAGAGGTGGTCACCAAGGGAGAATGGTGATACCACCAAATATGAAGCATCAGATATGGGAAGATGTAAAACATCCAAAGTTCCCAGTTAATGGGGAATTCGTACCCATTACTAATACTCAGAAAAGAAAACTACAAAGAAATTTTTCAGAAAGAGAGAAGAGAAATGATTATCCAAAGATGGGATTGCCACAACAACAGATTTTTTGGCCAAACCATAAGGCCAGCAAAATTTCAAGGCAATTAGTGCCTTTGGTCTGGAATAGACCATCTGGGGAAACATCACAACAGATAAGAGAAGCCAAACAAGGATGTGAAACTGGGGGGAAACAGGACAAGCTAATATCTAACAGAAGGTTAACAAACTCAAATCAAAGGGTTATAGTTCAGCTTAGAGAAGTTCATGTCGACAGAGGAAAAGAAGAGAATATAAAGAATTTTGCAGTACCAACTCTGTCAATAAATGTGAGGCCCCGACCCAAATAATTGAAATATAATAAGTTTATTTCGTTTTAGCGATTTTATTTAAAATTATTTTGAGGATAAATAGGAGTAAAATAAATAAAAATTGAAATTAATAAAGTTGAAGTCAGGCTAAGAGCCCAATTAAGTAAGAAAGGAAGAAGCAAAGGTGTTAAGAGGCCCAAAAGAGACCAGCCCAAAGCTGTCCGAACAGCCCAGTCCGAACCCTCAGGCCGGACCAGACCGGATCGACCCAGCCGACCAGCCCAGCCCGGACCCGCACAGCAACCGGCTGCGCGGCAGCTCTGTCACACGTCCCATCTGGACTGACGCAGCCGCCTGACGCGATGGGACAACCCAGTCGCAGGTTGCAGGCTGTCAGGTCAGGTGCTCAGACCTGACCTGGATGAGACAACTCCCTACCCCATTCGGCAGGAATAAGGTAAGGTCCAATCGAACATTTAATAACCCCAACTACACCCAGAGCATCCGGACCCCTATATAAGCATCCCAAACCCAAACATTCAAGTCCCACACCAGACATTCCTCCCAACCATTAATTCTAGAGTGAGAAAGTGTCTCCTGAGCACTTAGCCGTTCGGCACCCCAGTTCGGCCAGGCCTTAGCCGACCAGTCCTTCTCCAAACAGTCTTCGGTTCACTGTTCCTACACTTGTCCGGACCAACTCTCCCGGACGACCTTCAACTCGGCCAGACCCTTGCCGGACCAGGGGCTTTACCCAGGTATACTCGTATTTTTATTTATTGTTCGGTCTCATATTCAGTTCGGCAAGACCACTAGGGGACTTAGCCGTGCCCAGCTCAGTTCGGCAGAGAGCCCTTGGCTCTGCCGGAGCTCTTTACCTTAATAAATCAGTTCGGCACTAAGCCAAACAAGTGTGGTTTCTCTTTGAAACTCTCCGGTTGAACCTAACCTCAGCTCGGCACCCTTGCCCGGACCACTACAGAACCTTGCTTATCCCTTACCAAGCACTGCCAACCTCCTATATGCTGGAGCACCTCTGCTCGGCAGCTTGGACGGTCCTCCATCTCTTATGCTCGCATATTCCAGCTCGGTCAGACCTTATGTTGTTCGGACAATTAGTCCAATGAACTTGTTTTCACCTTATTGACACTTTTGACCAGCCAAAACACCTAAAGCAGTTGTTCCCGAACTGCCAGTGTTCGGCAGTAAGCAGTGCTCACTGCTCGGCAGAACGGTATAATGTGCCCGGCCCATTTAGGTCGGCTAAGCCTTAGTTCGATCGGCCAATATTCCAGAAACCCTTAATATGGCCCTACAAACCATTTCGATTAGTCATTTGCCCGAACGACCAAATCCCCGCACTGCCTTAGCCCGACAGCCCTTCTGGCTGTTCAACACTCTCTGCTCGGCCAGCTTTCAGCTCGGCAGAAGTCCTTTAGCTCAGCACTCGTTCGGCCCATATTCTGCCAACTCGGGAGAGCTCTGCTCGGCCAACCCTGTGCCCAGCCAAACCTTAGCCCAGAGCCCTCTGCTCGGCAAATCATCCTTAGATCGGAAATGGGGACCTCTAGGTCCAGAATAACCTCAGACCAACCCGTTTAATTTCCCCGAGCTAGGCCAGTCTGTCACTGTCCTACAGACAGAAGACTTGTTCGGCCAGAAGGGCCTTCGGCCAGAAGCTTGGCGGTTCGGCCAGATCAGTAGCTAATATTGGCAGTTTTGTTAAAACTTAGAAGTAATGTTTTTAAGTCATCTTTTGGCAGATTTGAGGATTTAAAGTTACTAGGAGCTCATTCCAAGAACAAAGGTGAATCACTGTATATCTTGTCTACTCGTACAGTTTCTTTTACACATGCTAATCATTTGAGAAAGTATTTTCATGCTATTGAGCACTTACTCTATTATGTTGTCTCTTCATTAAATAAAAATAGCATGTACTCCTCTTCTATTACCATGGATTGACAAACAGGAAAGATTTTACGATTGAACGGCATGAACGGTGACACGGTAGCTCGCCGCCAGGGGCAGAGTCAGAAACCGGCGAGGAGGGGGAAATAAGGGATCAATAGCCAGATTGATCACAGTGATATCACGACTCTGCATTTTATGCTATCTGGGGTAGCTCCCCAGGGATTACTGGTACCGTGAATAGCAACATGATAAAAATCATGTCGGAATGCAAACAAATATGGAAATGAACATGGAAAACAAAGCAAGCTATGTGCTGAAGGACGTTGAGAAGGCCAGGTTTTTGGGCTATTAAGCCCCACGTATTATGTTCAAAAGGAAGAAAAATGATTTCGATAATATGTTGTTATCCATGGAAACTTGTGGCCCTGATATATATTGTGATTCACTCTAGATTTCAGCTTATGTGTTTTTCTAAAACCTTTTTCAGGTACGGATGAAGATTAACTTGGAGCTCACTCTTTTTCTGCACTCTTTTTGACTCTCTTTGATGTATCTCCATTGTAGAGGCAGATTTATAAGCCTCCTTTTTGATGTATTGTTTTACGGACCATTAATGAAAATTGCACACACACTGGGTTTGTTTAAATGATTCCGCTTCATTATTGTTACGAATCCCTAAACTCATTATTAGTATGCCTTTGCGAGCTTGCTCGTTGGCCGGTCATGGACTCCATTTTGGAATGGGTCGTGACAATAAAAGAACAAAAAGCTGAATTAAAGAGAAGTCTCAGACAAAAGATTGCTGAATTCAAATAGGTGCTAGCAAAACATGAGGGTGAAGATGATGAGCTCATGGTTTCTGATGATGACTCAGATCTCATCAAGGAAGATTTGAAAGAAGACAAAGAGAAAACAGATTCTCAAAAATCCATGGACTTCGGCCAAGGCTTAGAGGCCATCCAATTTGGGTCAATACCTCCAGGTAAGTTTTCTTATAATATGATTTTTGTGTTACCCAAAACTTTTCAAGCAAAACCAAACCAACCCCTAAGCTTGGAAGGGGATGTTAGAGATGAAACTGAAGCAATAGCAAAAATTGCTAGTAAATGTCCAGGAAAGGATTCATCAAAAATATTAATTGAAATAGAAAAAGACTCACAAGGAGAAGTGTAAAATTTAGATCTCCTACTGATGACTTAACTAGACACTTAAAGCCTATATACATGAAATTACATATCAATGGAAAACCTATTAATAAGGTTTTAATTGATAATGGGGCAATTGTCAACATTCTGCCTTTTAAATTAATGAAAACATTGGATAAAACAGAGGCAGACCTTATTCATACTGAAGTTACAGTAGGAAACTTTGCAGGAGGATGTTCACTTGCTAGAGGTGTTATATCTTTACAATTGCAAATAGGCAATATAAGAATGAACACAACATTCTTTGTAATTGACTCTAGCTCTAATTATAATGCTTTGTTAGGCAGGGATTGGATTCATATAAATAGTTGTGTGCCTTCTTCTTTACATCAGGCTTTGATTTTCGTGAAGCCACAAATGGAAGTCCACTAGGCTGACAAACAACCTTTTAAGGCTGATACTAATAATGCAGAAGCTTATTTTTATGACAAAGACCTATAGCCTATCAAAGTAGAGGATCAACAGGTTAAGTCAAGTGGAGCTACTCTTACTGAAAGTCAATTCCTCAAATACATCAAAGAAGGTTTCAAGGAAATCAGCAAAGACTTCACTAGGCCTAATATTATCTCAAGGCCCAGAGACCAGGACATAAAGTTTCCAGATGCAGAATAGCCAACTCCCAGAAGCAGCTATAGTAGCAGCCACTTTCAAGAGGCTATTTTCTTATGTTATATGTAAAAAATTACAAGCTAGTATTCCTATCTCATGTAATTGGGTAGACTGTGTCATTGATGACAGCCCTATGACCATAAAGGAGTTAGCTATGAAAGATTTAAGGTCTGCACCTGCCAAACTTGATCATTTGAAAGCTGATGTTCAAGATCCTTTGGAGAATTTTAATGTGGGATCCATAGATAATCCCAAAATACTTTATATATGTGCCAATTTACCTAATGAAATGAAAGATCAATTGAAGTATTTACTGCTTGAATTTAGGGATTGTTTTGCTTGGAATTATTCTGACATGCCTGGGTTAGATAGGCAATTAGTAGAACATAAGATTCCTATTAAAGGAAATTTTATCCCTTATCAACAAGCTCCAAGGCAAATGACACCCGAGGTGCAAGAAGCAGTAAAACAAGAAATTCAAAAATTGTTTCAAAATGGTTTCATCAGACCCGTCAGATATGTGGAATGGATCTCAAATATAGTTCCAGTCATAAAGAAAAATGGAAAAGTTAGGATATGCATTGACTTTAGGAATTTGAATTCAGCATCTCCTAAGGATGAATATCCTATGCCTGTTGCAGACCATTTGGTTGATGCAACTGTAGGACATAGATATTTATCATTTATGGATGGATATTCTGGCTATAACCAAATCTTCATTGCAAAAGAAGATACGTATAAAACAGCCTTCAGATGTCCAGGATACATAGGCCTATTTGATTGGGTGGTGATGGCATTTGGAATGAGGAATGCAGGAGCTACTTATCAAAGGACAATGAATACTATTTTTCATGATCTAATAGGAAAGTTCATGGAAGTATACATTGATGATGAGGTGGTCAAGTCACAAACATTTGATGACCACATAAAGCATCTCAGACTAACATTACAAAGGATGAGAAAATACCAACTGAAAATGAATGCCTTGAAATGTGCTTTTGGGGTTTGCACAGGAAACATTCTAGGATTTTTGGTACACCAAAAAGGAATAGAGGTTGACAAAGAAAAGGTTAAGTCAATCATTAAAGCACAACCTCCAACAACTAAACAAGAACTACAACAGTTTTTAGGACAGGTTAACTTTTTAAGAAGGTTTATATCAAACCTATCCGGAAAAACATTAGCATTCTCACCCTTATTAAAATTAAAATCCCAAAAGGATTTTAGATGGAATGAAGAACATCAGAAGGCATTTGAATTTCTAAAACAGTCATTAATTACACCTCCTGTGTTGATGCCCCCTATTAGGGGCAAACCTTTAAAGTTGTATATTTCAGCAGAGCATCAGTCGATTGGCAGTTTATTGGCACAAGACAATAAGGAAGGTCATGAGCAAGCCATCTTTTACCTCAGTAGAAGATTAAATAATTGTGAAACAAGATATACTTCAATAGAAAAGTTATGCCTTTCTTTGTCCTTTTCTGCTATAAAATTAAGGTGCTATATGTTACCATCGACAGTGCATATTATTGCACAAACAGATGTCATTAAGTATATTTTATCAAGACCTATTCTAAAAGGTAAACAAGGAAAGTGGTTATTGGCCTTGGTGGAGTATTGTTTCCAGTATGTTCTCCAAAAGGCAGTAAAAGGACAAGCTTTGGCAGATTTCTTAGCTGATCATCCAAATATTCACCTAGAAGAAGATGTTTTTAAAATTCATATGGTGGATATAAAATCCTGGAAATTATCATTTGATGGATCTAAGAATGAAAAAGGAGCAAGAGCTGGGATAGTTTTCACAACTCCTAAAGGAAAGCTGCTGCAGTTTTCATTCCAATTGGATGAAAATAAGGTATTATCCAATAATCAAGCTGAATATGAAGCCTTAATTATTGGATTGGAAATGGCTTTAGACCTAAATATAAAGCACTTGTTGGTATCAGGGGATTCCCAGTTAGTGATTCGACAGGTAACAGGACAATATAAATGCCTACATCCGTTGTTAAATATACAATGGGAAAATTTAAAAATCTCATATCCAGGTTTGATAAAATACAATTCAAACATATATTCAGGATAGAGAACAGTGAGGCCAATGAAATTGCACAAATTGCTTCCGGAGTAAGGATTCCAGAAGGACAAAAGGACAGGCTAATCAAAGTCCAAAAAAGATTCTTATCTTTTTCTGTCGACAGAGAAGAAATACTGTTAGAAGTATTAAGTAATACTTTGTCAGTAGATTGGAGGGAACCAATTAAGAAGTTCCTAAATAACCCTAATGAGAAAACTGACAGAACAATAAGACAAAGGGCTATTAATTATGTCATATTAGAGGATGAATTGTTCAGAAAATCATCAGATGGAGTATTGTTACTCTGCATCAATTCTCCTCAAACCATGAGAGTAATGGGGGAAATACATGAAGGATTATGTGGTTCCCACCAGTCAGGAAAAAAATGAAATGGCTAATAAAGAGATATGGATATTTTTGGCCTTCTAATAAGAAGGACTGTATTACTTATGCAAAAGGATGCCAAAAATGCCAGCCACATAGACCTATTCAAAGAGTACCAGCATATCCTTTACAATCCATAGTCAAACCTTGGCCATTCAGAGGTTGGGCAATGGACATGATTGGAGAAATTCATCCCCATTCATCATTGCAACATGGATTCATAATTGTAGCTACAGATTATTTTACCAAATGGACAGAAGCTATACCTTTTAGAAATGTGGCTCAAGAACAAGTAATAGCATTAATTGAGCAATTTATTTTTTGTCGATTTGGTATTCCAGAAACTATTACTGTTGATCAAGCCTCAATATTCAATGGTAAGAAAGTTACTGATTATACTAGCCAATTTGGTGTGAAAATTTTGAATTCATCCCCATATTATGCCCAAGCCAATGGGCAAGTGGAATCAACCAATAAAATAATAATAAACACTTTATCAAAAATGGTTATGACAATCCAAGGGAATGACATGAACTACTACCAAGCGTTCTTTGGGCCTATAGAACTTCCAAAAGAGAAAGTACAAAGGCTACACCATTTGAATTAGTATATGGACAAGATGCAGTACTACCAGTAGAAATTGATGTACTGTCTCATAGAATAGGTAAGCATTATGACCCAGAAAATTTTGACTTTAAGGAAGCTATGTATAGAGAAATTGATGGACTAGAAGAGTCAAGATTGGATGCCTTAAATAATATACAGGATGAGAAGAAAAAACTTGAGAGGATTTACAATAAAAGAGTACATGAAAAATCCTTTGCAGTAGGAGACCTAGTTTGGAAAGCAATCTTACCACTTGATGGCAAACATAAAGGAAAATTTGGCAAATGGTCACCTAATTGGGAAGGACCATTTCGTATACTTAAAATCCTTAGAGGAGGGGCATACCATTTGGAATCATTGTTAGGTGTAGCCCATGAAAGGACAATTAATAGAAAATACTTAAAGGCATATTTCCCTTCTCCATGGGAAACAATAGATGCTTAAAAAACTACATAAAGTTTCATAAAACAAGAAAATTTTCTATTTAATAAAAGTCTTTACACAAAAAGTACCACCTGAATATTCAGTAAGGACTAAGGTACAATGGGATTCCCAGCATTATCAATATTAATAATTTCTAGATAATGTGGGAAATTCCAAGTTACAAAAACATGAAACCTTGACCAAGCAAAGGTTAAGAATTCATATTCCTTATTCCTAATCTCAGCTTCTGCATCCATCTTCATTTTCTTCAACATCAAAGGCCTCATCATTCTGACATGTTCTTGAGCCTTGGCCAGCAGCCTATTCCTCTTAGCTTCATATTTGTTCTGTCGAACTTGGTATCTGGTGTACAAACCCCTTGGGAGATTAGGTTGAGGAATCCACAGTGGTGCTTCAAGGTTCAATATCTTATTATGAAGGGTTACTAATTTGTTATATTGACAATAATAGTCAGCCCAGAATGGGTCATAATAAGCAGATGTATTGTTCTTCATCCAAAGCCTGATTAAAGGCAAAGATGATAAAAATGCTTTTAGATGAGAAGAAATAATTTGATCAACACATGATTGAAGGGTTTCACAAGCCCAAAGAAAATTGAAGTATGGAATTTCTTCTTCCAGAACATGAACATCAAGGAAAGCAAAAGCTGCCAGCAGTTCTTTTGCTCTGATTTCATCAGCAGGAGATGGAAAAATGGGCCATACATGAGAATGGGAAGGAAATTGGAAAACCCTCAATTTTTCAATTTCCTGAAACCAATTTGGATCTTCTGGGAGAAAAGGAAGATTAGGAAAAACATGGTCGAAACCATGTGGATAATGTGGTTCATGAATCACTTTCATCCAATAAAAATGCTGACTTTTGGCCTTTTCAAATAATGCTTCATGGTTTTCCAAGTCAGATTTTCGATATGTCCCAGCCAGTTTAAAAGGCATAGGTCTATAATCGATGGAAAGAAGAGAATCCAGAAGAAGGGCTCTGGGTTCATCTTTCACCCAGGGAAACATAAAACTCACCTTAACAGAAGATCTCCTAACATTAGGATGATCAAGGGGGGCATTCATTTTGACAATAACTCTTTTTGATGAAAACCTACCCCAATCTACAGGGGGATTGGAAGGAAGAGGTTGATCCCAATTAGACATATTAACGAAGGGTTAGTCGATAAGAAGAAGCTGATTTCTTCAATAAAAAGAACAAGTGTAAACAGTGGTTTAACTTGTGTTTATAATAATTGGCAAAAGTCTCCAAATGTCTCTTTTAAAAGACAAAGGGACTCTGTTATTAATAAATAACTGAACATGATTACCACTAACCAATTATCTAGGTCACACCGGTTCAGATAATGGGCAGTTATTTGAAAACCATGTAATTAGGAAAATTAGTATGTGCAGAATTTCCCGCATACAGAAGGGATATAAAACGTTTTTACAACTGCCGAATGAAAGAATACAGAAGTATTTGGGAATAAAAACTATTAACCTTACATAAAAGGTTAAATACATCGGCATTTCTTTCACATTGACCTTACATAACAGGTTAATGTCATTAAAGGGTCCAAAATGTATATTACAAAGGACAACACACATAATTACAGAATGACCCAACATACAAAGGCTATTCAATTTTAGCCTTGAAGTCATAAAAAATATTTACAAAATATTTCCATTTACTCTCCCAAATACCAAATGCCTCTTGGTTTTTCAAATATTCTATCTTTTCAGTTCGAATGTTGATTTCCATATCCTCACTTGACTTCAGAATCTTGGAAAGTTGTATACTCGTCATTT
>NMUG010007497.1:0-12046 GCA_002855965.1 Monotropa hypopitys
AAATATAAACATTTTTTCCAATCAAAATTATATTTTTTATCCAAAAATTACTCAATCAAACTCAAGTTTATTGTAAAATAGAATTTTAAAATAAGATTTCATAAAAAAACAATTTGTCCAATAAAAAAATATAACAACTTTTGCAGATTAAAAATTTAACCATAATTATTCCTAGTGCACAGCAATATAACAACTGTAGATTGGGGGAAAATTTTATTTTTTTAAAAACAGCAAACATGGGTCCAAAACGACGTCGTTTTGGCCCCAGGCTGCTGCAAAATTTTTATCCCCCAAAACGACATCGTTTTGGGGGACTGTCGGGGGCAGTTTAATGAGGGCGCTGCAGGGACGCCGCTCCCGGATGAGTGGGTACGGGTAGGGTTTAGGATGGGATTTTAATTCTCTCTTCTTTTTTTATATATGTTAATGATTTATAATAATAATAATAGAATTATTATTCTTCATAATTCCAAAGGATTAAAAAAAGGTTTTATCACTATTCCGCATTAAAAAATGACAAATTTAATTTAATTCGATACGGAAAATTGGATCATTACACTGACTACCTGTAATCCATGTTTGGTGGTTATTGGTAACCTGTGTAAAATTCTTAAAGAAGATAAACAGTGAAATCAAAAACTTGGTTTGTGAATCAAAGTTTTTATCGAGAAAAATTAGTTCCACTTTATGTAGATAAATTCTAGACCATCTTAAGAGCATTTTACGATTATTGATATGTTGTATAATTGAGTAATCGAGAAGAAATAGAGAAAAACTAGAAAATCAGAGAAATCGTAGGACCGAGTCCAGGACCGGACTTGGGACCAGATCCTCCACCGGTGCAACCAATGGAGGGACCAATTCTAGTGTCGGTCTGTGCCCCGGTGCAGTGAAGGTGTGTGTACTGTGTAGATGCTTTAACAGTAAAGTGCAAAGAAAAATAAATAAAGAAATAAATGGAGAAATGAAAATGGGGAAAATGATAATAATTATGAGAGATTATTTTTATCAGCAAATTCAAGGGGAACTCTTAGAGTTTTAAGTGAGATTATTAATATTAAAATGAGAACATAAAGAGAAATTAATAAAAGAAATTAAAATAAATAAGGGAGATTATAGTTATTATTAATAATTATAGTAATTATTATTATACAAAAATTTGAGAAATAATCAAAATAAGAGATAGAGAATATTAAAGAATTATAATATAGTTATGGCATTTTTGCATACATATCATAGTTTTGGATTCATAGAGATTATTCGTGATATCATATCCTTATATAGTCCTATTTGTTATTGTTAGGTGCAGAGAGGCCATCGTCATCATCAGCGCCGTAAAAGGATAAGCAGATTCTCTAGGATCTTTTATTAGTCAGATGAGTATCTATAGAACTTTATAATTTAGAGTAACTTATATTACTTTTCTTATAGTAGGGAAGAAATGAGAGTTTAAAGGTGTTTGAAAAAGTGAAACTATAGATCATGTCATTTTCAAAAGAAATAAAGAAAAATGTTTGTATGAAAGAGAAAAGAGATTTTTGAGAAAAGAATAAAGAGGAAATGAGTTTTGAAAAGAGATCACAAGCCTTATGAGATTAAATAAATAAAAAAAGATTTCATAATTAAAAGAGAGTTTTCTGATCATGCTGTAATAGCCTTGTCAGAGTACAGAGGTACATCTGGATCATATGTACAGAGATACAATCAGGTTCTCATGGTCAAATGAGACATTACATACAGAGGTACGATTACTTATTAGTCCTTACCGTTGGGGCAGAGAAATGAGCAGACTCTGGTTCATTACTTGTGTACTTATCGGGAATGTTCATAGGGTTACTGTACTATCATTAATGCCTGGTCAGCGGACATAATGACTCTTGGCTATTGTGGTCCTGAGAGGAGGTATTGAGATGAGATTTTAGATGGATCCTATTTGATCCTAAGAGATTTTATGAGATTTCACAGATGTGGTTTTGAGATGAGAAAAAGATAAAAAAGAGTTTTGAGATCATAAAGAGGAAAATGAGGAATTATGTTTCTAAAGAAACTTGAGAAAGAAAAAAGAGTTTTAAAAGAGGAAATTTTTTAAGATTGAGAAAAAGATGTTTTAAAAAGAAATATTCATATGTTTTGAAAAATTGTATTGAAAAGAGAAGAGTTTTTAAGAAATATTATGACCCATAACTATTTTTGCTTCTCTTTCTTATACTGTTCTATAGTACTCCATTGAGCCGTCATGCTGACATGTGTTTCCATACTTATTTTTAGGTGATCGCGACTAGCGTCCACCAGTCCAGCTGCAGCTGCAGTAGAGCGTGGGAGATTTATCAGAGTTCTGTTAAGTATTTTGAGAGTTATCTTTTTATTGTGTCAGAGAGCTTGTTTTTCTTTTCTTTCAGAGTAGAGATGTCTTTTGTATTTGAGTTGAGTTGTATCTATGTACTCTGAGAGAGTTGGGCTAGAGTTGTTTCCCAATTGGAGTTTGAGTATGTATTCCTTTTATAGTTTGAGATGTAGTTCTATTTCAGCAGTTTTATTCAGTTATGCTTGTATTTGAGCTTTACTTCTGTTCTAGCTATAGATGTATTAGAGAGTGTGAGTTAGTATGAATCTGCCATGTGTCCTTCCTGGATGATTGGCATTACAATTATCAGGATTGGGGCGTGACAGGTTTTGCGGTATCAGAACTTGAGTTTTAGAGATTCTATAGACTAATAGAGTCAACTGGACGATGGACAATACGGATTCGTTGAGTTTACAATTAGAGTTAGAGCTTGTCATTCTTGTATTTCCTTATGATTTGATTTCCTTATTGAGCAGAATTACTATGGAAGGTGGCAGACAACAAGCAAGAGAGCAGGATTCATTGTCCTCTATGGGACAGAGGCAAGAAGAGCAAGAAAGGCAGGGAGTGCCTGAGGGGGCAGAAGGAGTTGGAGTGCAAGAGTAGGTCGATTCGGTGAGGTAATTGCAAGAGGCCATGATTCAGATGGCTGAAAATTAGGCACGATTTCTGGAGAGAATTTCGGTTCCACCAGTCCCGGTGTAGAGGCCAGCAGTCGATGTTAATACTCGCTTGTTCAAGAACTTTAAACTTACTAGAGTCAAGGGAGAGGAGGATGCGGAGAACTGGATCACAAAAATTAATGGAGGTAGCGGAAGGTAATAAGCTGAGGCTAACAGTATTCATGTTATCTTAAGAGGCATACCATTGCTGGAAATCAGCTAAGAGAGTGTTATTGGCAGTTCCAGTGAGAGCTGATGCGGGGATATGCTAGAATGATTAGTGAGAGCTGATGCGGGGATATGCTAGAATGATTTTGAAAGAGCTTTTAATGAAAAGTATTTTTCTCTTTTCTATCAGAGTGAAAAACAGAAGGAGTTTTTGTTATTGGAGTGACCAACAAGCTCAGGAATAGAGGAGTAATTGATAAAGAAAATTTGACCTACTCATGGTCGGCTCGACCGCACAACTCAAAAAGATGATAAGGTGATAGGATTGAACTGAATGACTACGGATGAATTAGATCGGCTCCTCACAGGTTGTTTGGATACTCGAAGGGGTCAGCTCGAAAAAATCTGTAAAACAACTCATCCTAAGGGATGAGCTTGAAAAGTACCACGGTGTGAGGTCTAACTCAACTCTAAGGAGTTAGAGTTACTCCAAATGCTCCTACATATGTAAAAATGTGTGTTCCTCTGGGAATATGGGCATCAATCCATTCACATTGTGGGCGAGGCAAGAGTGAGGAAAACAATTATGAACTAGTCAGACACCTCCCACGTCCCACCAATTACGGATCACAATCTAATGTGGCTCTTGACTGTTTGACCACCTATAAATACGAAGGTAATCGAGGGAAAAAAGTATGCAACTCTAGCAATTCAATTTCTGTTTGAGTTTACATCTAAGGTCCACATCGAACTTGATCGTGGGATGCAATTTGGACGACATCAACCTATGTCCCCAAATCATTGTTTTGCGGGTAGTTGGACAAGCATGCCGTAAACCGCTTCATCACGTTTAATTTTCTTCATTGAGCTAAAGCTCAGCTCAATAATAGGGGACTATTGATACTAGCGACAATCTGACCTGAGTTATCAAACCTGCATGATCTGGCTTCAAATACTTGACCCGCACGCAAATGAAACCCAGGTCGAGATCAGTGGTGGTGGTCTTGACACATACATCCTGCACGCAAATGAAACCTCAAGGCCCTTCTAACTGTTATCACTTACTAATGACTTTTCTACATTTGAGTACATAATTCCACATTGAATTTGAAGAAAAGCATTGCAAAATAGTGAACATAGATGATCACTGCAAATTTTGTGCCGCAAATTTTATAATAATGGTTAGTAAAATTAGTTCTTGGAGAACAATTTTGATCGTTATCACTTACTAATGGCCTGTCTACGTTTGAGTACATAATTCCACATAGTGGTCATAGCTAGTCACTGCAAATTTTGTGCCCCAAATTTTACAATAGTCAGTAAAATTAGCTCAACACACTAAGATGCCAAACTAGAAGTAACTCCAACAAGATGAGACAATAAGCTATTTGATTCCTCCATAAAATGTAAGAGTACAAACCAAAAAGGCATAAACTAAGCCACAGAACATGATCTCATATTGATGAAAGATCCTCATAGATAGTCTTGATACCAGGCCTCTCGGAAACCGGTCGTATGCATCGCAGAGCCATTCCAAGGACCTCTTTCATCCCCTTATCTGCTGTCGGCGTGTTCCCCTTCTCTGGCATCAAAACGACATCAAAACACTCAGGTCCACGACCTTCGGTCACCCTCAGACGCACCCAATCCGTCACATCAATTCCTCCGTCTTCACTGGAGACCACGTCGCCAGCACATTTTCCAGTCAAAATTTCCAACAGAATCACTCCAAAGGCATATACATCTGATTTGAAAGAAGGGAGTGGTTTTTTGGAGGTAGTCAGTTCTGGTGCACGGTAACCCAATACACCGGCATCGAGGATCTGTTCAGTGGTCCCCGCTTGGGTCATGAGGCGGTGGAGGCAGTAGTCGGCTATTCGAGCATTGAGGTCGGGGCCATCTAAAAGGATGTTTGTTGATTTGAGGTTGCCATGTGGAACTGCACGGTCAAAATGGAGGTAGTTGAGGCCACGCGCAATGTCGACAGCAATTCTTAGCCGTTGTGTCCAGGAGAGCGGTGGGCCCTTTCTTCCAGGTCGATCTGTGAATGAAGAAGGTTCATCAGAAATGCAAAATGAAGTTGACCCAAATATAATGAAAGCAACCTATTACAGAAAAAAAGTAATAGATCTGTAATCAACTGTAACCACAACCAGAAACACACAATACAAAGGAACCTATAGTGATGATATACGGGCATAATTAGATACTGTTTTCTGGCTTATCCTTTTTACATCACTTATGCCTTGTCCTCAACCATGAATCAACTTTAAACTAAAAACACCAAGATAATGTCTATCTTAATTTCTATCATGTTATGAGACCTGCAATTAAGTTTGGGACTGTTAGTGTGTATATGATTTACATTTGTCACACATTGAAAACCTTGGGAAACATCTCAATAGCCTTAGTTTATAAATATGTATTTATCTCACACTGGAAACTTTAGAAAACATCTCTTTAGCCTTAGTGTATAAATAGTATATTCTACTTGTAAACAAAAAACATCATTCAATACAATTCTTATTCTCTTTGTATTGTCTCACTTCCTCTTTCTTTTTTTACATCATATTGTCTCACTTCCTCTCTTTTCGTTTGCATGATATCAGAGTCTTTATTGTTGCAATCGTCTTTGGTCTATCAAGAATTGAGTATGCTCTGTGACTGTCACTATTAGTAGATCTTTCACATCAGAATACTTCTTGTATAATCCTGGTTCATCAAGAATTGGGTATGCTCTGTGATTGCCACTATTGATGGATCTTTTACATCATAAAGATTTATTGTGACAACCTCTCTATAGCCGTCACTCAAGCTATCATTACGTTAGACATACTTTCATCAGTCAGTCCAATTTGTCTCGTTTAAGTGTTTCTTACACTATGGAGGATTTTATAAAACAGGTCATTACCCAGTCTGGTATCTCACCATCCACTCTTATGCCAGTCACTCTAGGAATCTCATCCTGGTTTTTTCATTCCACCTGTTGCAATCATATTGTCACGCCACATCCTTGATAATTGTAAAGTCAGCTATTAAGAGATGACACGTGGCAAAGCATCTACTAAATTCAAATCACTACACGACAACTGAAAATAAAACTCCACTGATCTGATCATAAATCTCAGATGATACAGACTCCAATACAGACTCAAGAAATAAAAAGACAACTCTCTGGTCAACATGACCGATACAACTCCATAACTCAACTGCACCATTGCTACTACAACACAACTCAATAAAGAAAAACAGACTCAAAGTGAGCTAAACAATCTCTCGAGTAAAGAAATAAATAAAAAGACTCAACACTGAACTGACAACACCACAACAGCTGGACTGGACTGTGGACTCTAGCTCCGCACACCTAAAAAGAAAGGCACAAGCGTGCATCAGCGACGACGGCTGGTGAATACTAAAGAAGTGCATAAACAAGAGAAGCAATAATCTTCTTATAATTCTTTTCATCACATTACTTTCGTTCATATATACATATATATAACTCACACCAACACATTCACATCTTTTAAGATAATTCTTCACTCTTGAGCATTATTAATTATCCTCATTCTCATCCGATTCTAAGATTTATCATATTTCCAAATTTCTATTTGAAGGATTCACATCCACACAATATCACCAGTAATCACGATCGTACATTTGGTACGTATTTATTTGATAGATTCCAGATTCCACCTTTCTATTTCAAGGATTTCACCAATACCCGTATATTTTAGCACCTTACATTATAAGCCCAAGGCCAGGGCTATCACCTTACATTATGAGCCCAAGGCCAGGGCTATCACCTTACATTATGAGCCTAGGGCCAAGGCTGTCACCCCACATTGACCCGGGGGCCAAGGTCTATTTCATTCATAATTCCATTCCTCGTCTTTCCATCATTCATAATGTGCTTTCATTCATATTTCCAATATTTTACATATTTTCTTCTTCACAATATTCCATCTTGTACTCAATATTCTTCATATTCATATGCTTTGAGATTCATCGAATATCTATTGGACTCATGATATTCATAATATTTCATCTTTCACGTATTTCATACAATCATTTCACTTTCTACAATATCATTCCACTTTTCATTATCTTCAAGGTTCATCCTTTTCTCTCTTAATATGATTCCACATATTTCTTCTTAACATACTTATTCAATATTTCTCCTTTTTCATAAAGCCGATTCACAATTCATATAATAGTATATTATATGCTTTACTCAAATCTATACAAGTCAAGAGTACCCACAATATTGCCGAATCTTCAATAAAGTCACCGGATCCTCAAATACCTAGAAATACACCAAATATGCTAAAATAAGGATATCATTATTTTAACATTATTAACCTATTGATTTGATATTTATAATTTCTCCAAAACATGATTTTTCCAACACTTTATAAAATTCTCGGGCACTGGGACACCGGTATCTTGGTCATCCCAGATACCGGTTTTTGGAGCAAATTCTAGGATATCGCAGTATAGATATCGCATCAGGATACTGTTCCAGATACCGCACCTAGATACCGGTATCTGCTCTAATCCGGGATACCGGTTTCTGACCAAACCAAGATACCGCAGCTCTAATACCGGTTTCTGGGGTACCGTTTGCCTGATCTATTTGGGATACCGGTATCTTGGCAAAGCCAGATACCTGTTTCTGAGAAGTTCTACAGAACATCAATTAACAATCAAAAACTTCCGGTTTTGATTCTCAATTGATTTTATTGAATTGAGCTATGAATCTTACTCCGATTCATACCAAATTTTGATCAGACGTTCTATATATGATATGTAACAACTGCATAAAATTAGTTTCGTAAGATCTTACCCTGATCGGAAGAACTAAAATTAGAGAGATTATGCCGAAATTGGGTTTCTTCCTCTAGCACTATTCATCGTCTCCTTCGGACTTCTTCTCTGCAACAGCAGTACTACTCCCATTTCTCTCTTTCACGACAACTCTTGGATAAAAAATTCTCTTTACACAAGATTCATACTTTGGTTTCCAGAACACTAATACATTTATGAGACATAGCCTTTATATGTCCTTACATTTTCAATTTGTTCTTCTACCATTAACGATGATTCTTATCATCATCTACACCTGTCTAGCCTTATTACACAACACCTATCACAACTTCTTACAACACATAACATGCAAGATCTCATACACCCACGTCAGAAGTTGGATACAAAGTTGTATCATCTTCTTACACGAAATTCAGAGTTACATGACACCTGCGATCAAATTCCCAACTTTCCTTCTTAATTACACTTCTTCCCTTCTATCTTTGATTCTATGACTCAGCCCCCTTAAACTTAATTAAACCTTCAATCATCTTAATTTTTAACTCCAATACCTCACATCACATAATGATAACTTCATAAAATTTCAAAATATTCTTCAGAAATTCTCAAAATTCTAAAACATTTTCTTAAGCCCAAAATTATTTTAGTTACTCCAAATCATTGATTTAGTAATCATTAATAATCTTAATATTAAATACGGATCTCGCACATATGACCTATGATCCTTCTATTTTCTCTACCCAAAACTCTGCTCATCATACACCTACGATTCATACTACTGATGGCTCACGTCTGTCGGTCAACCATATAGGACAGTCTTCACATCTCATACATCTCTTCCTGATACCTATTTTATTCTCAAACTCACTTTAAATCTTATATTTGTTGGTCAACTATGTGAACTTGGACTAAATATCATATTCTCTTCTTTTGGGTGTTATATTCAGGATCCAAAGACAGGACAAACAGTTGGGACAAGCCGTAAGGTTGGTCGCCTCTTTGAGCTCACCAGTCTCAACATTCCTTCTCGCCTAACTCCATCTTTTTAGACAATTGCATTTGTATCCTCTGCATCCCCCCTCAGCCTTTGCTATTCTCTCCTAGGTCATGCTTCTACTGGTCGTCAACAAATTTTAATATTTAGTGGTCATTTAGGGTCTGTTAATAATGCGCCTTTTGATTGTTTATTCTATAAACTCACCAAACAATCAGTATTACTATTTAATACAAGTGATTCTATTTCACATAAATCTTTTGACTTGATCCATTCTGATGTTTTGGGACCCTCTCCTACCCCAACTATGGGAGATCTAGATACTATGTCATTTTGTTGATATTACTCTCGCTATACTTAGATATACTTGTTTCACAATCAGTCAGAGATACCACAGCTATACTTTGATTTTGCAAACATGGTCAAAACTCAATTCTCACGTAATATCAAAGTATTTCGTGTTGACAATGCTGCAGAATATAAATATTCTCGTGTTCTCAATTCCCTTCGCCATCATGGCACTCTTCCTCATCGTTTATGCCCTGGCACTTCGCAACAAAATGAGCATGTCGAGTGCAAAAATAGACACATTATGAACATTGTTCACGCCCTACTCGTTAGTGCATCTTGTCCTTAACGTTTTTTGGGCGAAACTGCTCTCATAGCCGTTTATACCATAAATCAATGTTCCTTATCCCCTTACTACAAATCTATCACCCTATGAGCATCTATGTGGTTATATCCTCTTACATATGATACTCTTAAAATCTTTGGTTCTGCATGATTTGTCTTACTACAGCCTCATAAGCATGCTAAATTAGAATCTCGTGTCCGTCTCTGTTGCTTTTTGGGCTATGGTATTGAACATAAAGGCTATAGGTGTTGGGATCCCTACTCCAAACATCTTTGCGTGTCCCAACATGTTGTCTTCTGGGAACACAATGTTCTCTACTATGTCCCAATTTCATCTACCCCTCCAGTACACCTTCCTTCTTCACTGATCCTTCTATCGATCTATTTCCTGACATCCCTGACACATATACTACTCACTTTCCAGATTCAACAACCATATTAGTTCCTCTTGACACTTCTCCTGATACATATCTTCATCCATTCCGTCTGCCTCATCTGAGTTGTCCACGTAACCTCTACTGAGCTGTCTACTTCATTTGATGGTTCTACACCAACTCCTGATCTCTCTTCTGAGATATCTACTCCGTCTGATGGGTATGCACCAACTCCTAATCCCCCTAGACATAGTGACCGTGTCAAAACCCCATCTGTTCGTCTTCGTGATTATGTTATGTTTACTATTCTCTCACAACAACATGAGCCTCAATATTATCGTGAGGTCAACTCTAATCCTCTTTGGAAGAATGCAATGGATGATGAATTAAAAGCTATAGATTGGAATCACACATGGGATTTAGTAGATCTCCATAGTGGCAAGCATGCTATGGGATGCAAGTGGATTTACAAAATAAAAACTCACTATGATGGTTCCATTGATCGCTACAAGGCCCGTTTCGTAGCCAAAAGTTTTACACATGAGTATGGAATTGATAATGATGAGACATTTGCTTGCTCGTCTCACTTCAATTCGCAGCCTAATTACAGTCGCTGCCACTCACCATTGGGAATTATTTCAGATGGATGTGAAGAATGTCTTCCTCAATGGAGATCTTACTGACAAAGTCTATATGCGACCTCCTCCTGATTTGTCACGTCCCGGATTTTCAAACCATATTTTTTTAAAAGAAACAGTTTAAATAATAAACAGGGGATACAACTACTTGCCATTCAGATATGTTCAGTTGAATTCTCATTACATGATACATGATACAATCAGGAACTACAAAGCGGAAGTGAAGTACAAATGTCGTACACGGCTACAACTGAAACGGAAGTGTAAGTACAAAGGCTCAACTAAAGCTGAAGTACAAAGTAAAAGAAAGTACAACTGAAACACTGTATCTACACTACCCTGTACAAAAGAAACCACTGAAACTAAGGTAGCCAAGTCCAAGAAAACCCAGCAGCAGACTCCAACTCCAAGTCACCAAGTCCGTCTAGCCCTGCAACACAGACTAGAAAAAGGAAAAGAAAGAGGGTCTGAGCAAACCACGGCTCAGTGAGAAAATCCCCAACTACTACCAAACATGCACATGCGGTGCATGTCTACGTGTCCACAAGTAAAAGTACCAAAACCATAAAGAAACTAAAGTGCACGTAGTGTAAGCCTATCTCAAGACAACATTGACATAGGCGTACCGCCAACAAGTGTGTCAAACTAAAGCCATCACCTCAAGTGAGTACAAATGGGTGCGACATTCCAAGTCCAACTGAAGCAACCTCTAATCTCAACTCAAACAACCTTACTACTAAGGTACAACAATTCTAAGGATCTACCAAGGATCCCAAACCAACACCGTGTCAAGATATCTAACCATAACTCACGTTTGCGAGCCACGTCAACTATCGCTATCGTCACGTATTGGATTCATACACAACTTTGGATGTTTAAGATATTCATTTCTTTCCTTTCCATCTTTCCATTCATTTCTTCACAATATGAATGAATCCAAAAATCCCCTCATAAGTCCATTCTTGATTCATCCTTTCATCGTCGGCACATAGTACCAATCGTTCCACAACTCACACTAGGTCTAAATCCAAGAATCTCATCATAAATCCATTATTGATTCATCCTTTCATTTCCTTTTTATCATATTAGAGAATCGTTTCATAATTTGTTAGGTCCGGCATAGTGGCTTGTCGACACACTATCCTTTCCGTCCGTCGTTCCCCAACTCGTTGGGAGGGCCAAGTTACCCCCATTGTGCATAATGTCGTGGATGGAGCGACCACCCAGGGAATCCCGTCATAAGTCCATTCCCGCATAATAACTCCGACGCTTCCCAAATCGTTGGGAGGGTTACCGTCTCCCTATGATTCCACGTTATCAAGTGTTTCCACTTCACTAGGAATAAACCCAAGAATCCCCTCATAAGTCCATTCTTGGTTTATCCTACTATTTTTCTTTCATCGTCGTTA
>NMUG010007498.1:0-12046 GCA_002855965.1 Monotropa hypopitys
ACACCCTCATAGAAACGCAGAAATTATCACAAAACTCAAAGCTCCAGAGAGTGTTCAACCAACGTAAATGCATAAATTGCACTAATTCAATATATGTTAAGCAAAAAAGAAAGTTCAAACATCTCGTGGATTCTGTGCATGGGTTCTGGCTGCAAAGTAACCAAACAAATGAAGAATAAAAAATTGATTTATCTTCCAGAGTACGAACACAACACACGCACAACCCAGAAATCGGAGAGATATATATACAACCCACAAATCGGGAAACCAGAAAACACGACCCTGTAACAAAAAATCCAGATGGGATCGGTGCACGTCGTGGAAAAACCAAACGAAATAGCTGAAGGGACTTCACCGGGTTTTGCTGGTAGAGGACTTTGATTGATGAACGGAAGGGTTTCGTCGGAGAGCACTTTGACGATTGATGAAGGGATGTGACAGGAGGGTTTTGAAGTATAGATATGGAGCATTTTATGTCTATAGGGTTTTTTTGAAAGATCGTCTTCATCGTTGTCGTATCGTCCTCGTGGTCAATCACAGCACCTCTCTCTCTCTCTCTGACTGTCGTGCTGAGTTCAAACAATGGAGTGTTTTGGGAGGGGTTTGGGTGGTGGGTATGAATGTGCTGCTCGAGAGATGAGGAGGGTTTGTGCAGATTTCTAGGACATTGTGTGTCTCGAGTTGGCGATGGCGATGGGTTTGTGTGGGGAAGGGTGTATACAGTGAGCGGTGGGAGGTGGATCGAGAAGGAACATGTGGGGTTTGTCAAATGTGTTGTGAAGATGTGTAATGTGGATATTGAATCTCACCGTTGGATTAAAATCCAACGGTTGTGTATATATTTGGGATGTGTATGACTGGAATGTGATTAGGATATGATAAGGATATGACTGTGACAGATTATATATGACCGGGACAGAATTTATATGACTGAAACATAGAATAGACGAAAGATTCAAAAAACGTTGTGATTTGTAATATAGATTTCGGCCATCGAGTTTAGGGACCAATAATATTTTCGATATTCCGTGACCAAACTGGACGTAGAGATCATTTGTTTTTCAAGCATTAATTTCATATTTGATAGATATTTAAAAAAATGAATTTTTGAAAACAATTGTCTGAAAAAAAGTTTTTAAAATAGTTTTTTGAAAACATTTTAAAAAAATTTAAAAAAGTTTTTTGAAATAAGGGTTTTGAAAATAATTTTTGGAAACATTTTTTTTTTGAAAAAAAAAAGTTTTTGAAAATAATTTTTATTTGAAAATGGTTTTGAAAACAAAATTTAAAATTTTTTAAATAGTTTTTTAAATAGATTTTAATAGTTTTTTTAAAGTTTTTAATAGTATTTTGCAAAAAGTTGTTTAAAACAATTTTTTGAAAGCAATTTTAAAAACAATTAAAAACAATTTATTCTTTGTTAATCCTATCCAATCATACCTATTTTAAAATTATTTAGTACCTAAAGGGATTGGTGGAGTGATCGTTGTCTGGAATTTAGGAATATGTTTCTCCTCTAAGTCTCAGGATCGAAATCCGTTATAAATATATTTCTCTTTGGGCTAACCGTAAAAAACGAAGCTCTGACTTTAAGCGAAGCCCCCGATAACTGACGCCGGAATTAGTTCTTTCAAGATTAATCATGGTGCGATTAAAAAAAATACCATAATTAATAACCTGGATAGTCAATTCGGAATCAAATATGAGATAATTTTGGAATTGATAGCCTTATCCTATACAGTTAATCCGCGAATCAAACAAGACAATATCTCACTCCTCTGCGACAAAATTAATACCGTGATTATTTAGTACTAATAATACAATTATGGTTTATTGTGTGTAAAATTTTGATGGAAAAATAATAATAGGTGCAAAAAATATCAAAATTATTAAAATTAATTTAGGGCAAATGATAAATATTTTTACCTTTGACTGAAAACAAATAATACCAAAAAAAACCAATATTAACTTTGGCAAAAGGGGACCTTAGAGTGACAAAATACAAATGATTTTTTTAACAAACTATAAATAAATATTAAAATGGGAAAAGAACCATCCAATCTCATTATAATAATTTGTTTTGTGTTTTTTTCCTTTTTTAATTTTCTGAACAGCAACTTCGGATGAATAAATATAGGGGTACAGACAGGGGCTGAGCAAGGAATCACCCGTGGGGTGGCACAATTCGATCGGGGTGTCACCCCTACCAAAAAATAACCAAATTAAGTGTATTTTTTGTAATTTTTCCTTAAAAAAATTTTTTTTGATCTTTTTCCCCCAAATGGGGGTGGCACCTGCCACCTCCCCCACTAGGTGGCTCTGCCCCTGGGTACAGAAATGAAAATTTGTACCCGTGTACAGATGAGGCCTCGCATGGCCCAGCGGGGCTCACGTGGAAAATTTAATTTTAAGATTTTGTTTAAAATATTATTTTATGTTATCTTATAAAAAATCAGCTCAATCGAATAATGTATAAAATTTCCTTAATCGTTTGAATTTTCATCTTGTAAAACTGTTTAAAACTGTGAATAAAAATTCAAATGATTAAGAAAATTTTATAAATTATTCGATTGAGCTGATTTTTTATAGACTAGCATAAAATAATATTTTAAACAAAATCTCAAAATAAAATTTTCTTATGTGGACCCCGCTGGACCACGCACAGACAAATCTGTGCATGCTTACAGAACACTACTTCTGTACGCATAGAAGGACTGCCTTCGGATGCTCTCTCTAGTAGGGATGGCAATGGGGAGGGCGGGGGTGGATATTACAGTCTCCATCCCCGATCCCCGAACTAACCCTCCTCCTTCATACCCACTCCAATCTCCACTGGAGGTAATTTTCTAACCTCCATACCCACTTCAAATGGTGACCAGGAATATCCAAACGGGGAACGGGGATTCGAATCAATAAAAAAAGATTGTTCAAAAAATAATATGTAAACAAAAAACATTCATTGTGGGGTGGTGATGCATGCCGGTGGTGGCTATATTTGCGGGGAAATAAAATGAGAGAGGGGGGAAGAAATAAGTGCGGCAAGGTAAGATGGGTTTTCGTCTATAATTTGAGGTTTGGTAACCCTAACAAGTCAATGTAATATCTAATATGTGTTTTATTTATATTTATAATTTTATCTATATTATTAAACGGGTAGGGGCGGGGATGGAGCGGGGACAATGTCTTACCCGCATCCAACCCGTTCCCCATTTGGAGTTTAAAAAAGAACTCCAAATCTTACCCGATCCCCGAAACAATCCCCGAATTACCGATCCAAACGGGGGCGGGGAGGGACGGATTGGATGAAATTGCCATCCATACTCTCTAGCTTTTTCCCTTTTCTTCTTTAAGTCTTCACCCCTATAAGAGCAAGTTCAATGAGGAGATGGAAAATGAGGGGATGAATAGTTATTTTAGTGTGAAAAGTGGTTAAAAGTTAGTTAGATGGAAAATAGAACTCACTAATATCCAATGGTGAGATGTAAAAATTAGATGGATACACGTCCGTGTATGTACACGGCCCAATACACTCCCCTGTGGGGGGCACACAACGTGCTCAAAATAAAAATTTTATTTGAGGTTTTATTTAAAATATTATTTTAAGCAATACTATAAAAAATCAGCTCAATCGGATAAAAATGTAATTTTTGTAATTTTCTGCCGAAAAATTCAAAAAATCACGGAAATTATATTTTTTTCCGATTAAGCTGATTTTTTATATGATTGATTAAAATAATAATTTAAATAAAACCTCAAAATAAAATTTTTATTTTGAGTCTCGTGTGAGCCTTACACGGGGCCATGTATTTTGCATCCTGAGATGCATTTTGCATCTAATGCTCTATATTTACAGCCCAGAATGTAAATATACAACCCAGAAGATGGATTTTGCATCTTTAGGACTCCCCATTGGAGCTGTGATTTTTGTATGGATTTTGCATCTTTAGGACTTTCCAAATCATTATTTTTGTGGGGAGATGCAAAATAACTATGTAGCCCCAATATAAACTCCATTGGACTTGCTACGTACACCCGCGTCCAATTCTTTCTGACCACAAATTCTCTCTCCCCAGCGCCCAGCTTGGAAGATCTCTCTCTAATCTCTCTGTATAACATACCCTTCGATCTCGGTGCTTGGATTTGTTAGTCGACGACCTAATCGTTCGTTGATCTGCCGGTGTCTGTAATCGTGGATTTGGAATGTCTGATTCAATTATTTAAGATCATTAAAGGTAAGCTGAATTCGAGTTAATAAAGGTGGTGTTGCTAAGTTTAATAGGGATTTTGCGTTTGTAACTTTTTCGTGTGCTTTTGTTTGTTGGAAGCAGGAACAACTCCGGGAGTGTTGCATCTCTTGCTAGATTTCTCTTCGCTCGTCTAAATACCACTGGATTTTGTTTGTTATGAACTTTATTTCGTAAAGTGATGATAGAGTGTACTTGAAATGCGAAATTATATGTTTTTTTCTTTTGAAAGTGAATCTTATTGACCAAACTAGATGGATGAACACATATTGGATATATAGGAAAGATACAAACGTAAATTACTGACAAAAGGACTAGGAACAAGCCCCAACAAAATAAGCACCAAAACAAGAGAAGGGAAATCTTAGGAATTGTGGAATATTATGTCTATTGAGTGCTCTTTTCTCTTACAGTCCATTTGGATAGGGGAGAAACGGAGAGAAAAGAAAGGGGAGTCCTTTCTCACCAAATCTCACCATTTTTGGTGAGAAACGGTGAGAAAGGAAACTCAAGCCAAAATTATACACAAATCTCTCCCTTTCTCACTTAACTTATCCAAACAAGTTATGTAAAATGGTGAGATTTCTCTTTCTTTTCCTTTCTTTTCTCACAAAATCCCTCAATCCAATGGGACTCTTAGGTGTGGAGGTAGATCAATTAACATCTGTCGGATAACACCTTAGTTCTTGATTCCCTCATTTGATGCAATTTATTGTAGGGAAACAGAAATGAAAAACTGTATTTTTTATTAAAAAGTAATCTAGATAAAATTACATATCACAGGAGAAGAACGGAAAACAGGGAATACAAAATGGAATGAACTGGAAATAAAAAACAAACCGAGGGCCTTTGCTAGCAGTCTCCTTAAACCAATTATGCCCCCTCACCGTAGGTGCTGGACGACTAAGAATGACAGTTGGCTCCTAGGATATTGTGACGCCCTAGTCTAAGGTGTCAACTGGAGTTCCAGAGGAGACATCCGAGTCAGTGGACAAGTCTCACATCGCTTGGTGGATGTAAGTTGTATGTGCTATAAATAATAGATTATGAATCTATCTTGCAAAAGGCCTTTTAAAGCCGTGCGGGCGTCAAAGCCCATTGGAACCTCCCAGTTAAGCGTGCTCGTCCTGGAGTAGTCCAAGGATGGGTGACCCTCTGGGAAGTCCACTGGGACTTGGCGGCCAAAGCGGACAATATTGTGCAGGATGGGAGCGGGTCGTTACATATGGTATCAGAGCCTGCACCCACCGAAAATGTGGGACCGGATGAGAATCTTGACCCCACACGAGGACGTGCTGTCCAAGTGGGGGAGATTGTGACACCCTAGTCTAAGGTGTCAACTAGAGTCCCAGAGAGGACATCCGGGTTAGTGGACAAGTCTCACATCGCTTGGTGGATGTAAGTTGTGTGTGTTATAAATAATAGATTATGAACCTATCTTGCACAAGGCCTTTTAAAACCGTGTGGGCCTCAAAGTCCATTGGAAACTCCCAATTAAGCGTGCTCGTCCTGGAGTAGTCCAAGGATGGATGACCCTCTGGGAAGTCCACTGGGACTTGGCGGCGAAAGCAAACAATATTGTGCAGGGCGGGGGCGAGTCGTTACAGATATAGTCGGTCTTTCGGCAGTATAGCACGTGATCTGCCGGCATGCGAACTTTGCTGTGTTTTGTAAATCTTTCGGAACTAGAAGGATGGAAGAGATTGAATGTATTTTCTTTGGAATGCAAAGCTTAAAATTTCTTTATTGAATAGAGAAGCTATCAACCTCAATTTAAACAAACGAGAGTTGTTGTATTGATTTTAAAATCAATTTCAGTAACAACTAAATTGATTTTGAAATCAATTTGTTGAACAACTACAAAATTAAATTTGTATAACAGTATAATACTGTTGTAACCCAACAAAGACCCAAATGTTTGTGTGTTAAAAAGATATAGGTCCGACCCGTGGCACGAGACACATTCCCACGAACCCACGAGGCACGGACCCGAGGCCCAGAACCAAAACCAGAACACGGAACCAGGCGCAAGTAGCCTGGCGGGCGCCGGCGGCAACGCGCATGTGAAAAAATTTCTAAAGCGAATTTCATCTTAGTTTGGCATACCAATGCGTATGAGTCATTAAAAGTATAGCTCAACCTGAAACATTCCATTACTATTAACACCATAAGAATAAGAAGGGGTATGAACTCTACAGTGATACCACTAGATATATAAGATTAGGTCATCCTTTTGAACTTAGATCTTGGGATCTCCAATCAACTAGGTTGAGTTTCCATCAAGATATCTTTCATCATCATAAGCTTCAAACCCATTCCCCTCGATGCTCGAGCAACTAACTCTCGTGTTAATCCTTTGGTTAATGGATCCGCTATGTTGTCCTTACTTTACATAGTCAAGCATGACAACACCATGCGAGAGCAACTGCCTAATGGAATTATGTCATCAGCGTTTGCTGATTGCACGCACAGGCTTGGACCACCTAGGAATATCTTTAAGGAATTGGTGAAGCCACTCTTCTTCTTCTTTAGCTTTGTCTAATGCAATGAATTCCGATTTCATTGTAGATCTTGCGATGCAAGTCTGTTTTGAAGATTTTCACGATGTTATTGCATTATCAAGTATAAAGACACCCACTTGTGGATTTGAAGTTTTTCGTATATGATATCCAGTTTGCATCAACGTATCCTTCAAGTATTGCTGGATATCTGGTGTAGTGCAGTCCCCAATCACGAGTGTACCTTAGATAATGTAACACTCTGATTATGGCCTTCAAGTGGTTAACACCTGGATTACTCATGTATCGACTCAATCGACTAACAGAGTAAGCTATATCTGGTCGTGTGCATGCCATTAAGTACATGAGACTCCCAATTACTCGTGAATACTCTAACTGTGATACACATTCACTGATATTCTTAGATAAATAGAGACTTAAATTCACTGGAGTCCTGACCATTGTTTTAATTAGACCTGTTGAATTTGTCAAGTATCTTATCAATGTAATGATATTGTGACAACACAAGTCCATTTGATGTCCAAGAGATTTTACTCCCAAAATGACATCTACAAGGCCCATATTTTCTTGTCAAATTTAGAATCTAACATGTTCTTAGTGGCTCTAACCATCTTGCCATTACTGCCAATGATAAGCATGTCGTTCACGTAGAGACACAAGATGACATATCCATCCTCAGTATCCTTGACATAAATATACTTGTCGCACTCGTTGATCTTAAAGCCACTAGATAGCATAGCACCATCAAAATTTTCTTGTCATTGCTTGGGCACTTACTTTAAGCCATAAAGTGACTTAACCAGCTTACAGACTTTCTTTTCTTTACCTGGAGCTGCAAACCCTTCTGGTTGCTCCATGTAGATTTCATCATTCAAATTCTCATTTAAGAAAGTTGTCTTGACATCTGTCTGATGTACCTCTAGATTACGCAATGCAGTATTTGTAAGTATCATTCTGATGGATGTTATTCTCGTTATAGGAGAATATGTATCAAAGTAATATATGTCTTCCTTTTGCCTATATCATTTGATGACAAGTCTCACATTGTATTTGTCAATTGAGCCATCTGCCATCAATTTATTCTTGAATATCCACTTGTAGCCCAATGGTCTAGAACTTGGTGAAAGATCCACAAATTCCCAAATATAATTTTGAATGATGGAGTCAATCTCACTTTTGATGGCTTCCTTCCATAAAGGACCATCTGAGGACGACACAACCTTTTTATAACTCCTAGCTTACTTTCCATCAAATATGTAAGAAAATCAGGACAAAAAGACTTAGATATTTTAACCCTTTTACTCCGTCTAGGCTCCTCAACTTGGTTGTGACTGCTATCATTAGCAAACTCTTGAGGCCATTTGATTGAGGTTGAATCTCCAGTCAACTTACATGGAAAAACATATTCAAAGAAATGTGCATTTCTTGATTCCATGATTGTGTTCACATGGATATTTGGTACTTCAGATTTATGCACCAGAAACCTGTATGCATCAATATTGTGAGTATAGTCAGTGAACATACAGTCAAATGTCTTAGGTCCTATTTTGACCATCTTAGGTGGAGGTACAACCACCTTTGCAAGACACCCCAACTTCACATGTATTTATACGAAGGCTTATGTCATTACCAAGTTCATATGAGGTTTTGTTTAAATTTTTCTGCAACATTTTATCCAAGATGTAATTTGCAGATAGAATAGTTTCCCCTACATGTTCTGTGGAAACACATAACTAATCAGCATAGCATTCATCATTTTTTCAAGGTTCGATATTTTTGCTCAACAACCCTATTTTGCTGAGGCGAATACGACACAGTGGTTTGATGTACTATTCCATGTTGAGCACAAAAATCTTCAAATGGATTTATATATTCACTACTTCGATCACTGCGGAGCACTTTGATTTTCTTGTTATATTGATTTCCAACTTCATTCTTTTAAATAATAAGTTTGTCGATGACTTCATCCCTGTTTTTGAGCAAATAGACAACAAAATCTCTCGCTATCGTCCACAAAAGTAATAAAATACTTGTTGCCATCTCGTGTTTAGTTAAACTTCAAGTCACACACATCACTGCGGACTAGGCTCAATGTCTCATTGCTCCTTTCAATGCTATAAAATGAGGACCTTGTTAATTTGGATTCTACAAAGGTTTCACACTTATGATTTGAATCAGCCGAAAACCTTGGTATGCGGTCTAGGTTAATTATTATACACAACACGTTGTAGTTAACATGACCTTGTCTACCATGCTACAAATTAGAAGACTCAAGCAAGCAAGCAGAAGTAGAAGCATTGTTATTCATCATTTTGTCAAAAATTACATTCTTTTCCTTATTAGGGATTACAACAGTAACATTGAGCTTGAAAAGTCCGTCTGAAAAATAACCTTTGCCTATATAAACTCCTATTTTGGTGAGCACCAACTTATCAGCCTAAAAAACCATACGCATATTTGGAGCAAACATGCCGAGTTAATTTGAGATTCTTCACCAGCAATGATCCAGATATGAGATTCTTACGAATCTCTGGCACATTTAACACATTGTTGAGTGTCGTCTCTCTCCCAGAAGTTAATTTGAGAATGACCTTGCCCTGACATTCTACCACATAGGTAGCCGAGTTTTTTATGTAAATCCTTTTACCGTTTGTAACCGGTGCAAAAGTCGTGAACTTGCTCCTATCGGAGCAAACATGCCGTGTGTAATACCCGTATCATTCGTTTAATCCTTTTTATTACTTCGTGTAAATAATTACTGTTCTTTAATAACATTTGGGTTTGACATGGAGGTCTAGATATTGAAATTATAATGTTAGATGAGCTTAGAGGTAATGGTTGTGCTTGAGGTTGAGAAGTGAAGTTAAGGCTAATTTGGATAATTAGCATGAATGTTTAATCCTTGAGTTTTCAAAATGAAGTGGTGTTAGTCTTGGGAAGGTTCTAGGGTGGTCTTAGAATGCAATTTGTGATTTAGAATGTTGAGGAAGTGTTAGGAGTCGAGTTTGGAAGATTGGATTAGAGTTTGGTGAGGAAATTGGGCAAAAATTGGCATTCTCGTCTGGACCAGGAGTGAGGTCGTCCGGACCACAGAGCAGTGAGTTGGGTGGAAGGTTTTGGTGAAGCTCGTCCAAACCAAGAGGATGTCTCGTCCGGACGAGAGTGGTGGCCGTCCGGACGGGGAACCGGACGAGGGAGCAAAGAGTTTGGGAAAGTCTGGGTTTGGGCTCGTCGGGACGGGGGTGGGTCTCGTCCGGACCAAAGTCTATCCTCGTCCGGACGGGGACCCGGTCGTCCGGACGACGCGGCAGTCGGGCTGTCGAAGTTAGACGCGGAAAATATATTTTAGGGACTTTTTGGACCATTTACTCCCTAAACGTCTAACCTAAGTATATTAGCATGATTTAGAGATGTTAAGCCTCTTTAGCCTCCATCTAAACTCTTCAAAACCTAGAGAGAACCCTAGAGAGAGAGAGAGAGAACCTCCATTGAAGAAAGCTTCAAGTTTGAAGGTGATTGGTGGATTTTGGTGCAAGGATTTCTCTTGTAGGCTTATACTCTTGGTAAGTCTTTTGACTCTTGGGTCTTATGAAATCTCTATCTCTTTATCTCTTCTTCTAATCCATGGGGTTAGTATATACATAAGTTTAAGGCTCAAGTATGTTCATGCTTATGTCCAGATCTATGGATTTCCGTAGGAATATATATAAATCTCGGGTTTAATCTTAATGTTTTGTGAAGTTAATCTCTCTATCTCTCCTATGATTCTTGGGTTAAGTTCACGTATCACATTCATATTTAGATATGATGAGTATGGCCACCGGATTTTCTAAGAAAGGATATATGATTTATGGTTTGATTGTGGGTGTTAAGAGGATTTTTACTTGTATAGGCTTATGGATGAGAATTGGTTAAGGAGCCTTGTGATGGGATAATTCTTTTAATTACGTAGTTGAGATTTTTATGTGAATACACATAGGTTCACGTATATGTTTAACCTAGTTTAGATATGTTGAACACTTAATGGATTTCTAGTGAGGTTTGAATGTGTTGGAAAAGGATAGTATTTGATGTGGAACTCTTTTTATGTTATTGTCAAGCCTATGATTCAATCCATATTTCCTTGCCAATTTTTATAGATATATTGTGGACTGAAATATTAGTTGTTTTGACAGGGACGCTTGAGGAAGGCATTGAGGCCTCGCTCAAGGACAAGGAAATGTTTTGAACCGGACAAGGAAAAAGGTTTGAACAACGGCTCTGGTGAATGTAAGAATATGGTATCCTTAATGGTACATTCGCAGGATTGTTTTAGTTAATTGTTACTTGTGCATGAGAAGCTAACTGTTATTGTTTTGTTGAGATTTATATGCATGGACATAATACATGAGTTGATTGATATGCATGAACATGAATGTATGATGAGAATGATGACATGAAGTGGTGATATGCATACACATATATGCATGAGTTGAGATGGAAAGCATAATATGCACTTATAAATATATTATGCATGCCTCCGTGGGACGGGTGGTAATTGTTGGCAACCAATGTAAGTCCAACGGGTGCGTGGTACGTACCTCAAAGTTTAGTGCGCGGGGCGTACGAACTACTACCTATAGTAGTAGCTATTTTCAGGGCATGAGATGCTCAAATCTTTTGAAAAAGGGCCTTGGCCATTATATAAAGTATCATGCATGAGATGCATTGTGGAATGGAAGTCATAACTGCTCATAATTCATGATTTATTGTCACTAATATTACTTGTGTTCTGGAAGTTAAAGATATTATATTCACATTCTGTTTCCTTGTCTCTGACTTGGAAATAAGTTGCAAGTTTAGCGGTCCACTACGAGGCTGGAGGGCATTGTTTGATTGGATGTGATGATTTGGCAGAGGTTGTCTTGTGGAAGAGAAAATAAATAATGGCTTGTGGTTCCTGTACTCTTCTTGGTAGATTATCATTGACCTTTTGTGCAGAGACTTATGATAAGAGTTGTACTAGTAGTGGGTATTTCATTTAATGCTTTTCTTTGAGTTTTGGGTATTATAGCACTTTTGGATTCATGTTTGAGGATTTATTTATTTCTGTGGTTTCATGATTGACAATATTTATTCGAGGTTTTAATCGATTAAGAGGTTTATGAAAAATTTTAAATTTTTGTGTATTTTTTAGTTAGGGATGTTACAACTTCGTATCAGAGCTTAGGTTGGTAGGTCCGAGTTAGGGGACCGCGTGATTGATGGAAATTGTACTTGAGGTATGAGTTTGAGGTAATTGTT
>NMUG010007499.1:0-12044 GCA_002855965.1 Monotropa hypopitys
CTGGGATACCACAGCCAGGATAACGCAACTCAGGGTACCAGTTTCTTGTGCTTTTTAGGATACCGGTATCACAGAAAACCTAGATACCGGTATCACAGAAATTCACAAAACATCGATTTTCAACTCTGCAACTTCTTGGGTTTCATTAAATTTTTGATTTTGATTGATTTCACCCACCAAACTTCATCCGATTTCTACCAAATTTTAACCATATATTCTACAATTGATTTATAACAATACTATATTTTTAGATTTGAAAGAACTTACCCCAGATGGAAGAAATAAAATCCCAAAGTTAATGTCGCACTTAGTTCTTCCTCTTTTGATTGAATTAACCTATCAAATCTTAACCATTTTCTACCAAAATTTAAACAGATGTTCTAGAGATGATATGTAACAATACTGTATAATTAGATTCGATTAATCTTACCTCAATTGGACGAATTAAATTCCAGAAGTTTTGACGCAACTTGAGTTCTTCCTTTCCCACAATCTATTGTTCATTGTCTTCCTCCTTCCGAAATCACCTTTGCAAAACAGCTACTTCCCTCTCCCTCTCCCGAACTAACTCTCTCTCAATTCTTACTCACACGCTATTCAATTTACAATTTGATTTTTACATTACTCAGTCAATTACCTACATCTATGTATATATGATCACATATAACTTACGTATTCACCTCTTCTTACAAAATCTTTGACACCACATTAGTTCAATCATTCCCACAACTCCCCACATCACGACACCTTGCACTGATTATGATAGCAAGTTCATAATTTCTCAACACATACACACGTAGCATGATAGATTCACTACTGTATCTATCCACATAGCCACGATACACAGTAAATTGACACCTATGGCAGCCATTTCTAACTTTGCTTCTAAAACTACACATCCTTCCTTCTAACTTCAATTTTGACATTTAGACCCATAAACTTAATAATACCTTTTAATTATTTCTTATCTAACTCTTTAGGCTTTAACATAATTCCGAATATTACCCAAAAATTACACAAAATTCCATAAAGCTTATAAAAAATTAATCATTTCCTTAAGCCCAACAATTTATTTTAATCCTCAATTATTAATTATTAATGACCTTATAACACAATACAGGTCTCACAACTCTCCCTAACTTACAGAAATTTCGCCCCAAAATTTAAGAACTTACCTACTTCTTCTTCTCGTGAAGCCTGATCACCTTGATCCGTAATTGCTAATATTCACCCCAACCTCTGCGTCATTGATGGTTGATCTGATCCTCTGCCTTTTAATGTTTTTGATTTATTTGGTCTATTACCCTTCATCACCTTCTGATACTCCGACAAATTTTGAACATCTATTTCCACTCTCTTAGCTACGCTCACCAAATCAACATATGATAATTCTCGGAATTCTGACAATCTATTGACTATTATTTGATTCAATTCTCTTTTGAAATGCTCACACTTCTTTGCATTAATATTTACCATTTCTACATCATACTGGGATAGAGTCTCAAATTTGGACTCATATTCTGTTACGGTGCAACTCCCTTGCTTTATAGTTTTGAATGATGCCTCAAATTTCTTCTCTATTTTCCTCAACCAATTATTCGCACAACTCACGCCTTTTGATCCTTCAAATTCTACGGTATACAATCTTCTAAACTATTTTAGCATAGCAATATCTGAATTCTTAATCCCCTCATCTTCATCCTCAACCCGATTCTCTAAATATTTAACCATAGTTGATATAAACCGATCTATATTTCCAACCTCATTCTCTGATGCACATAGCTGTTTACCCTTAACTTTCTTTGATATATAGAATGATATTTCTTTTTGTCGATCCATTCAGCAATTCTGTTATAGCCAACACAACAAATAATAAATAAATATTAGTGACTGCTAAGACTAACCTGACTCACCAACACCCTATGTCCACAGTCCAACTGACTCGACTTCTCTAGTCTACAAAACCTCTAACCTATGCTCTGATACCAAAACTGTCACGTCTCATCCCCGATAACTGTAAAGCCAATTATCTAAGGATGACATGTGGCGACAGCATACACTAATCCATGGGATAATGTTCACTTTACGTTCTCATATATTTCATTTCCAATATTCGATGGTTAGACCAGTGATTGAAAAGACGAGAGTAGGTGCTCGCCTAGGCGTGAGGCGAGCCTAGGCGAGCCTGTAACGCCTCGTGTGGTTGATGCGAGGCGAGGTTGCGGGATGCGAGAGAGTAGGCGCCAGGCGAGTCGCCTAGGTGAGAGGCGTGAGGCATTCGCTTCGTGCGCCTAGATTCAATTTTGCTTTTAATCGTGAAAATAATTAACGAAGCCCTGCGACAACAACAACAACCCCTTAATTTTTCTCTTCGTCTCACTTCAATGAGGCGTTCGCCTCGCCTCGCCTCGCGCCTCGTCGCCTAGGCTTTTGGGGAGTTTTCCGCCTCACCTTCGCCTCATGCTTTTCAAACACTAGGTTAGACTAATCAACGTATACGGTCAACTCCCGTTGTGTCCCCGGCCTTAGCCCCATCTAATAGGCACATCTGCCTTGTAAAGGACGAATAAATCAAGTCCATATCACAATAATTCCTTAATGTCTCATTATTTCCATTTTTATTATTCGATGGTTAGACCAATCAACGTATACGATCAACTCCCGTTGGGTCCCCGACCTTAGCCCCATCTAATAAGCAACTTATAATTTTCTTTTTACATTGCCCCATGCCTGGCCTCATTGCTTACTATCAAGCATGTCGGGGTCGTTCCACTTTAAGTTATTTACTCATTTATACATATGGCTTTCCACGTTCCATGTTCAATGATGTCCATACAATGTGATAATAAATCATCTAGCATGTCCTCGCAAATGCTATATCAATTGAATACATGCAAGCAAGTAAACATGTCATCATGTGATGTCCCACTGAAAGACAACTAAATCGAGTATAGCATGCCTCCACATATTTCCACAATTAATACAGGTAAGCATGTACTGTTCCATCATCCAACAAACGACCATGTAGCCACATAACCATGTTTGCACATACGCTCAACAAGAATTGCACATAAGCATGCATAGATATCACATACAACTAGAAGCCAAATAGTCCGAGTAAGCATGCTTGCACAGGTATTAAACAAGTAAGGCATGTAAGGAAACATGTTGTCCTACACGTAGTCACATAAGTTGATAGACATGTATTGAAAGGTATCTACACACTCACCAAGTATGCGAGGGCAACACCAATGAGACTACTTTGTAGCCATGGAAGGTCCTGACTCCTCACCTGAATTGATATCATTAAATTAAAACAATATCCAATATAATTTTTCAATTAACTATACTAATTTCAGAACGATACTCCACGTACTGGTACACCTCCTCACCCGTACCGGTACACCAACAATTGGTTGCCAACAGAATGCTCGCGTACCGGTACGCATTCCAAGCTGTACCGGTACAAACTTAAACTGACAGGTTCTAATAGCGATTTTCTCGAATCCAACTTCTCCAAAATCTCTCTAAACTCGATTAAACCTCCAAAACTTCGAAAATCAATCACCCTCAAGTGTTGCAAACACCCCTAACACTAACATACTTGAATCTAATGAACAAAAACCAACTAAAACCATTCAAAGTTCGAAGTCTAGATCTAGAAATTTTCCCCAAAAAATGAATTTAACACAAAACCCTTAATCTAGCACTAATAATTGGTGAAATCAAAAATAAAATCGGTAAAGATGTTCTTACTTATGTTAGGATCATGTTTGGTGAAGAGATTCGAGAGCAACCCCAAAGCAAATCTCCATCTCCCCCTCTCTCTAGCTCAGATTTTAGTCAAGAACAATGGGGCTAGAGCACCCCTTACCCTTAAAAATCTGATTTTTATGTTAAAAGACTCAATTGCCCTCAAGTCTATTTCATAATTACAAGTTCTTTATAACACGAATTACCCCCTAGGACCCTTGTATACCTCTTCCTATCATAAAACCCCTAGATAGGCTTAAATGTTATAATTAAACCTCTTATTACTCTCTTTTATTTTCATTATCTATTATACAAAATACAATTGTCCATGTCAATTCTTCCAAAATATCTCAGTCATATTTTCAAATGCACAGTCACACGCCCACGGTGCAAACCACTCTTTTAAAGCAAGTCATACATTGGACTATACACCCATGAACGGCCCACGTGTGGGGGCCTACACGGGTCTCAAAATTAAAATTTTATTTTAGGATTTTATTTGAAATATTATTTTAAGCAATCCTGTAAAAAATCATCTCAATTGAATAAAAAATATAATTTCTGTGATTTTCTGACGTTTCCTGCAATATAGATGACAGTTTATGTCAATTAAACTTTAGAAAATCATAAAAATTATATTTTCTATTCGATTGACATACTTTTTTACAGAGTTGCTTAAAATAATATTTTAAATAAAACCCCATAACAAAAATTTGTCAATTTTATCGTTTCGTGCCATCGGCACGAGCTATGGCTAGTTTATTATATTAAAGGTTTTTAAGAAAATTAATGGAACGAGTGTGACAGTAACCCTGTCCTCTGGATCTCAACTTTGCGGTCACAAGTTACCGGTAACCGGCACGTCGCATTACCGGTAACCCAAGTCTCGGGAATTTGGCTCTGGCTTTCGGTTATTGGTAACCAGCATGACGCGTTACCGGTAACCCTGCTCTCCGTACTTTGGTATTGTGCTTCTGGTTACCGGTAAACGTGAACACTTAGTTACCGGTAACCCATGACACTGTCTTTTAGTTGGACCTTTTCCTTTGGTTTTCTGACTTCAGGTCCTTCAACATTAATCGGGCCATCATTACAAACGTCTCGATATATGGAAATTGTACTTTCACCCTTGTTTGCTCCGTTTGTTCATTCATTGCTCTTTTTCGGCTTATTTCTTGTAAATTCGAATAAATCTGCGAACGTCACAAAACTAATTAAATATACAACTTCAGGGTAACAAAATATATAATTAGAGAGTATAAATAGGTATGTTTCTGTACCTATCACCTCTCAATGAAAGGAATGTTGGATAGCACCTACCTAGAGCTCTCAAAGATTGCAAGGAGTTTTGCAATCACCCAAAGGTTGCAACTTAGTGGAACCCTCATAAGTTGTGAGGAACGAAGTGGACATAAAGTTGGGAGAGGACCACCCAACTGAACCACTATAAAATCCAGGTTCATTTCTCTACTCTCTTTATTTTTGTACTTTTATTGTTTTTCATTTATAGCATCTTTACTCTCTTAGATTCAAGTTCTAATTTCTACTTAATCTTGTGTTTTTATTTTTTAAACCAATTCACCCCCTCTTGGTTTTCTCTTGGGCCAAGAGCCAATATACCAAAATCCAAGCCTATTGGATTTTGAACCTAACATCGTGTTTCATGAGCATACTAAGCACATCGAGGTAGATTGTCATTTTGTTCGTCAACGGTTGACACAGAAGCGCATCGTCACTCCTTATGTTCGGTCTGAAGATCAATTGGGTGATATTCTCACTTAATCCCTTGATCGTGATCCTTTTCTTTTTTGTGTGGCAAGCTGGGCATATTTGATCTCTATGCTCCAGCTTGAAGGGCTTTTAAATTTATAGTATTGTGGGTTTATTAGTAGTTTATAGTTTGGGACTATTCTATATGGGCTTAGTATGTAATTTAGGGATCTTTTATGTTTCTAATATAAATAGAGTGGAGGTGAGATCTAGAGCAATTGAGCTCTCGCACTCTTGTAGTTCTCTTTCTCCTCTCTCTCTCTCTCCCCTAAACTTTCACTGGAACCAACTTGGGGACTTCAATGTGTTGAGGCAAAGAGAAGAAAGAACTGGTGATTTTGATTTGGTTGCTGTGACCCTAATATGAACGAGTTAGCAGCTAAAGGCTTTTGGTTTACATGGACAAATAAGCAAGGTGGTCAGGGGAATAATATGAGTAGATAGACAGAGTTTGTCAATGCTGAATGGATGGAGGAGTTTCCTGATTCTGAAGCTTGCCTACAAGCTCCAGGTATATCTGATCATAATCCTATAGTAGTTAGCATCATCACTACAGATGCAGCAAAAAGGAAGCCATTTAGATTTTTCAATTTTCGGATGAATCATGCTGTTTTCAAAGAGTTGGTTAGGAATTCATGGTCTGAGAGTACTCCTGCTACAGCCATGTTGGGTGTGTTTCTCAAGGTTAAAACATGTTCTCAAGAAGCTGAAGAACAATTACTATTCTGATATAACAAAAAGGGTCTTGGCGGCCAAAGAAGTCTTGCAGTACTTACATGATGAGAATGACAAGAATCCTGGAAATGCTGAGCGTCCTGAGAGGGAAAAGGAGGCCCTCTCCCAATACAGGGAGCTCAGTGCTGCTGAGGAAGTTTTTAAAAAACACAAATATAGAGTTATGTGGCTATTTTTAGGGGACCATAATACCAAGTTTTCCTACCATAAAATGAATCATAATCACCAGAGGAATAAGATCTTGAGTTTGGATAATGCTGAAGGCAGAAGGTTGGAGGATCCTAAGGACATAATCCAAGAAATTTTGATGTTCTATAAAGGCTTGCTTGGTACTAAATTTGCTCATAGAGTGGATGCCAAGGAATGCCCAAGGAGGGTGAGCTTCTTAAATCAAAGAAAACTAAATTTGGGCACCACTTCATTGTGGTCTCTATGGCTCTAAGTAGCCGTTGGGATGGCTTGAAAAGTTCATCAGCTTCAGACCAGCATGACGCTGTCAAAAAACGGTGTTGGGTGACGATTTTTGGAGCAAATCTCTCAAAATTACGACACCCATTTATATAATGCTCAGGTTTAGTGACACTGATCAAGCTGTTATTGGGGAAGTGCATGAGCAAATGGATACAATGTTGGGAAAAATCAAAGACATTCTTGCAAATGAACCCCTGATTTATGATTTCATTCACAAGCTTGTTGTGGAAAGGTGGGACATGAACATTCCACTTGCTTATATTCTTGTTTCCAAGTACTACACCTATTCTTGGCTTTCAATACCTGCACCAGGTGGTTTGGGAAGGAGAAAACCTCACTTTGATGGGGAGGTTTAAAAGGGTTATCTTGAAGCAATTGATAAAATGATTCTTGATCGGAGTGAAGCCACTTTGATAAGACATCAAATCAGTGATTTTGCTAGTCATAAGGGTGCTTTTGCACAAGCTCAAGACATTAGGGGTCAATCAACTATGAATGCACTGTCATAGTGGCATATGTATGGTGGATCAGTACCAGAGTTGTACTCCCTCGCACTAAGAGTGTTCTCTCAAATGTAAGCACCTCTTGTACGGAGAGATGTTGAAGCACTTACTCGTGCATTCACAGTGTAAAGAGGAATCGATTGAATAATGATCCAGCAGAAAATTTAGTGTTTGTGCACTACAATCATAGGCTACTCTCGAGGTATCGAAAAGACTATAAATCCTTCAAAAATTGGGATATGTATGGTGAAGACACCAACAAAAAAGAAGATATTAAGGCAACAGAGGAAAGAGAGAATGTGGTACTTTCTGAGAGTGAAGATAATGTCCAGGATATCACTACAACTCCAACACCAACTTCTAATGTTTCCGATTTTCAACCAAGTTCTATTTCTTCTGCGGTTGTGACTCCATCGAGTATCCAAACCTCAACTAAGAAAACAAAAGCTCAAAAACAACTTGAAAAGGCAAGAGGAAAAAAATGGAAGAAGTGAATTTTCTTTAGTTAGTTTAAACATTAAACGTTTCCTTTGTTGTTATTGCAAGTTTTAGGGATGTCTTGAATTGTGATGAATCTATGGGATGTGCTGAATTGTTACCCTTTTATGATAATTTGTAGTTTTTTTAAAAAAATAAGGTCCATAAATGTTTTTTCGCCATTTAACCATATAAAAATAGTACATGTATATATTTTTTTAATTCTAACTAAATGCTCCCCCGGCACTCCCAAACGAGGAATTTCTATAATTATTCACACATCCGTCCCCACCTCCGCTCCGTCTAACTAAGGTTCTATCCCCAGTGGTAGCAGGGCATGGTTGGTTAATTCCGATCTTTGTTTGGCCACGGTTCAAACCCTATTGGATACGAAGTACCGTGGATTTTACCGTGTGTAAGTGTACAGACGAGATCACGTACCTAATGACTGCTGGGTAGGCACGCGATTTACTCCCTCGCGTGCTTCAAGGTGGCGGCAGTGTAGAGGCCTCGGTGGTGGGGCAATACACCATTTTTTTAAGGTTGTGGCAGGATGCACGTGTTTTGTAGTTGTAACTTGTAAATCTTGGTTTGGCTACTGTGGCTATGTGTGTTTTTGTTAATAAAATTTACATTTACCAAAACAAAAAAAGAAAAGCTAAGAAAAGAGAGAATCTATTTCTTCACCAAGAGAAATCAAGAAATATTAAAGAAAAAATTCAATAGTGACTTGTCTCAAAGTTCTTCTCTCCAACAAAAAAAAAATCTATTCTAATATAGAAAGGAAGAGCACACTTTTGGTGTGTCACACCAAAAGTGACTATGAATTTTACCATTTTCAAAAATACTCTTTAAAAATTATCTTATTGTATTTTAATTTTTCTAAGTCTATTAGTGAAAAGGCAAAATAGTAAATTAACATAAAAAAACTACTCATCTATACTAATATATAAAGGAAGAGCACAAATTTGGTGTCTCCCTTTTTTGTCATACTGTCAATTATTTTTATTCCTAAATTACCTCTCAACTACTTTCACTTGCACACCCACAATGTTTTATATTTTCAATTGTACTCACATACTTCCACTTGCACACCCACATTGTGGGTAACCCAACTACTCATTATAATTAATCCACCATTATTTTGGGAATAAATTCCAAAATCACACTTTAAAAATTATCTAATTACCCTTAAAATATTTCAAATCTATGTTATTTGAAGGATAAAACGGTAAACTAACCAAAAAACTATCAATTATTCTCTGTCCGATCTTTCTAGTTAAAAAATAAAGCAAGCAAACTTCTCCAATTCTGTGAACCGCTCTTCTTTTGTGCCCGATCAATCGAAGGAAAAATTATTCCTAATCATACAAGTTTTACAGTTCTTCTACACAAAACCTTCATGTCCCAAAAAAATCCATAAAACGTCATTTCTTCTAATCTTACATGCTTTCATGACCCCTCCCAAAAAAAACTAGGGAATTACCTCTTCGTCGTTCCAATCAAACATTGCAGAATAAACCACGGCAGATCTCCACACCAGAGCTTGATTCGACAACTAGATCAAGAATTGACCATACCATCGCCGAATTTCACACAAATGATCGCATCAACGCTTCACAGAGGGAGAAACTTCTGCTCTTACTCCCCGAGTAGCTTCTCGAAGTAAACGAATAGGTTTTACCGGGAGAAAATGGAAAGAGAAACAGAGTTCGGGGTTGGGGTGGGGGCCGTAATCCACTTGCTTTATGTGTGGAAGCCATGGGTTTGTTTTGGAGGAATGCTACCTCCACCCACTCACCACCCCCAACCAACAATCAAAATCGGAGAATTCTAAATCCTCAATAAAGCCCTCATTCGAAAGTTTATGTCCCGAATCATTTGACAAAAAATTCCGAACGAAATAGGTTAGTTTGGAAGTTTTTGTCAGAATGATTCGACGAATTTCGAAAATTTGTGTCCGAATAATTCAAAAACATTCCGAAAATATCATTTTCAATCAAAAGAATGTTCAAAATTTCAAAAAAAAACATGGATTTTATTGAGTATTTGAGTGGTTGTATATAGAATCTTCCATCAAAATTTGATTTTATTTTTTAAAAAAATCAAATATATTATGTAATGTGAAAAATTAATTGTTTAATTTTGTATTCACATTATAAACCTAAAATTTATGAATAAAAATTCAAATGATTGAAAAAAAATTATATTATACGATTAACTTGATTTTGTGCAGAATATTTTAAAATAATATTATAAATTTAAATTTAGAATCAAATTTTGCATGCAAGATGTGTATAAACTCCACAAATGAGGTGAGGTGGTGGCCGAGAGGTGATGCATTACTCTTTGTTTTTGAAGAGTCGGGACAGGAGGCATATCAAAGTTGTGGTGAGGGAAGAGGTGATCCGGTTTGGGAGAGAGTAAGAATTGAATTTCATTTGCGATTTGTCATTTGGGTTTCATTTGGTGTCTTGACAGTTGGTGCTTTGTCCAGCACCCAAACTTTATCTATCCACTACAACTAGAACTTAGAAGAATAGCACATACACTCATGGGTGTATCCCAGCGATAGCTGGGTTATACTTTGGTTGTTTTTGCCCTTGTAAGTTTAGGGTTCGAGTCTCACCATGTCCGTGTGCGTTGTGTGAGGTCTTACAACGTTGTGTACAGGGCAGAGTATGCCCCAATGGACCGTTGAGAAGTCCCGGATTTAGAAGAATAAGACATACATTGTGTGAATATCAAATTCCAAAATAACGAGAGATCCTATTGTAATCAGGAGCGGGTTCATCGAGCTTACAGGGCTATAAGCGTAGCTCAAGTTAAAAAATAAACTCGGATCACATCCTAGGTCTTAAGATATTTGGATTTGGGGCCAGTCTTAAAATATAAAAACTAATATTTGTTAAAAATATGAATAAAATAAATTAACTAGATAAATGATATTGATGAATCAATTTCCTGAATAGCTCGCTCGCGGTTTCCAGCCCAAGTTCTTCTTGTCCAGTGTCCTGATTTCTTGCAAAGGAGGAACGATCTGAGGACACAAGGAGGGGGGTGGTGTCCTCAAACCGTCTCCGATGCTTAAATTAATAACAGTTGGAATGGTAGAGAACGTAATTCAAGAACCCAGAGAGTAAGAGATGTGAGATGATGATTATGTACCTGTAACTTATTAGAAGCCTTCTTTATATACCTCAATGTTTCGTTCTTGGAAACCCTAGTCCCCGCACCCGATATACATGAGAGCGTATCGGCAGTTTCCTTAAATGTCTCTGCCGTATATGGCAACGTCCTCATTGACACGCCATATGCCGTGATCTTAGGACATCATGCGGCGATTGGGTATACACCTACCTTGGAGGGAATATGTCGAATTACTCGTCATAAGCCATAACCAAGTGACCGTTGCAAAGTCTCTGTTGCTGGACTGCTCGGTCATCCTCGACTCGAAGGGTGTCGGGCTCTTGACCACAATTAGTGCCGACCTGACATGAGGGATGATCCGCGCTCATATTGCTGAGCTGAGCTTGGGCCCATTTATCTGTATCAGGTACTCCCCTGTTTCCGAGCTCGTGGCCAGTTCAGAGGTCGGGAATAATTGATGGCTCCCTTGACGGTTAGCATTCCTCGTAACGCGTGCGCACTAAATGACGGTGGCCATGTGTCTTTCATCTGAATTCGTGTACGATTTTCTAGGAACGACTTTTGATCGTGGCCGTTCACCCGTTCCGTCTTTCAATCGGGGGTTTCTAACCGACGGTTCTTCCTTCCTGTCAACCACTTATTGGCACCATTCCTTGCGCGTTGCTTCCTTCTCCGCTTTCGCTTAAAAACACTTCACGGTTCCTATTCCAACTCCCCCTTTTAGGTACGTTAGTGTCCCCCATCTGCTTCTTGTTAGGTCGAATCAAGTGTCCAGACATGGCAAGTTCGAGTAGTAGGATTCTTTTAGAGTCCGTGCCTGAAGATGTCGATACAGACTTGGACGATGCCCCTTTGTTGGGGCGCGAAGGCGTTAGGACATTGACGCAGGGAAACGAGCCGATTGAGGCCCGCCCTATTAGGAATCGTCGTCCGGAGGATGAGTTTGCGGATTGGAATTACGAATCCTCCCTGTTGGCATCTGACCTAGAACTAATTAGGGATAGGTATGGCATCCCCCCTAACGTGCATCTCCGCCTTCCCCACAGGGGCGAGAGTGCTTGCTCCAACGCCCCCGATGAGGCGTGCATTTATTTAGGGGCTTTAGAAGGTGGGTTACGGATACCCATTCCCCCTGTGGCCAGCGAGATCCTGGCTCATTTTTGGCTGACCCTGGGGCAACTAACT
>NMUG010007500.1:0-12043 GCA_002855965.1 Monotropa hypopitys
ATCATGCAGAGTGATTGTGTGGCCCTAGTAAAAAATGTGATTCACTCCAGAGATTTTCTAACATCTTCCATGCACTTCCAACTCAGATGAGTCCCATGAAGGGACCTTGGCCTTTTGAACAGTGAGGAATGGACTTTATCGGGCCTCTTCCCAGGGGAGCAGGATAGAGGCAATATGCAGTAATAGCTATTGATTACTTTACAAAGTGGGTTGAAGCTAAGGCATTGTTCATTATCACTTCTCAAGCAACTGTCTCCTTTCTGTGGCAGAATGTTATTTGCAGGTTGGGTTTGCCCGGGGTGGTAGTGGTTGATCTCGGAAAATAATTTGACAGCTCAGATTTCAAGGATTTTTGTGCTGAGAAGGTCATACATGTGTACTACATATCTAAAGCTTATCCCAGGGCCAACGTCTAGGCTGAAGTCACCAATCGCGAGATAAAGAGAGGAATCAAAAGAAGATTGAGGTCTACGAAAGGGGATTGGCCAAACGAGCTGCATCATGTATTGTGGGCTTTCCAGACATCACCCAGATCGGTTACTGGAGAAACACCATACTCCCTAAATTTTGGAACAGAGGCTGTGGTACCCATTGAGGTAGAACTGCTTTACTACAGGACTGGTTCACTTGAGGAAATTGAAAATGGAGAAGAGCTCAGGGCTAAGCGGGATCTAGTCGAGGAAAAGAGGAGCAAGATAGCAGCAAGGGTGGCTATTTATCAACAGAGAATGGCAAAATATCATAACTCCAAGATTAAACCCAGATCATTTCAGCCTGGTGACTTGGTCTTGAAGAAAACTAACCCCACAGGAAAGAAGGTGAAGCAGCTCCAGCCCAACTGGGAAGAACTGTATCAAATACTCAGACACTCCAAGGCGGGGGCATGTCGGCTCGGAACCTTAAGGGGGAAAAAGTTGCCAAATCCGTGGAATGCAGAGCATTTGAAGAAGTATTACAGGTAAAGCTTGATGTTTGTCAAGTTAAGCCGATTTTTCTTACGGCATTCTGTCATAAATATATCCATATTTTAATTTTAAAAATTGTGGTAGCACAACTCTTTATAATATCAACTCATGATCAATATCAAGTTAATGACCATGTTTACATCGAGTTTAAAGACGAATGCAAGCTCCATTTGTTTCCTGTTCATTATATATTCATGAATGTGTAACTTAGTGCTAAAGCACAACTAAGCTTAGCATCAAAGTGCAGCTCAGCCTCATGCTAAGACATGATGCAATTTGCTAAGACAAATAGTGCTAAGGCACAGATGAGCTCAGCACCAAATTGCATCTCAGCCTCTTGCTAAGGCATGACGCAAATTGCTAAGACAAATAGTGCTAAGGCACAAATGAGCTCAACACCAAAGTATAGCTCAGCCTCATGCTAAGGCATGACGCAATTTGCTAAGGCAAATAGTGCTAAGGCACAGATGAACTCAGCACCAAATTACATCTCAGTCTTATGCTAAGGCATGACGCAAATTGCTAAGGCACAGATGAGCTCAGCACCAAAGTGCAACTTAGCCTTATGCTAAGGCATGACGCAAATTTCTAAGGCAAATAGTGCTAAGTCACAAATGAGCTCAGCACCAAAGTGCAGCTCAGTATCATGCTATGGCATGACGTAAATCGCTAAGGCCAATAGTACTAAGGCATGGCTGAACTCAGTACCAAGGTACAACTCAGTATCATGCCAAGACATGACGAAGCAAACTAGGGAAAAAAGTGCTAAGGCACATCCCAGCTATGCAATAAAGCATAGCTCAGCTAAAAATTGAAGCATGAGCTCACCATCAGGCTGAAGCATAACAGAGATTGTCAAAGTAAACAGTGATAAAACATAGCCCAACAAAATCCACTGGAACGTAAAAATGTTATGGCACATCTCAATACATGTTGAAAAATTAGAAACTAGTTGTTCTCTCCCCAAGGTTTTAAAATATAACATAGACAAAAGAAAGATTTGACAAGCCCAGTGGGCCATGAGCATCATAGGAAAAGACAAGGATAGGTGGTCCCTAATCAGCCGCAACCACCTCCATTGCTATCTCCTCTATTAGTCCCATGGCTACAGAGGTGATAGACTCTTGAACAATCTTGTCGATGGAATTGGGGGCTGAAAGATCCTAAGGAGTAGAGTTAAGTTCATGGGAGGTAACCTCAATGCCCATATTGTCGTTTTCTTTATCAACAACTATTGAATCCTCCATGGTTATCTCAATCTATTGGATACTGAAATCCAAATCAGGATATTTATTGATGAACTATCGTCGCATCTCTTCAAAACCATCAAAGTAGCTTGATGTCACCTCTTCCATGTGCTCCTGCAGCTCTTTGTTACGAATCTTTTAGAGTTGGTTGAGGCATTTTTCAGCCTTGGCCATGGAAGCAGAAGCTTTCTCGCTCGCATCTTCCATCAGTACCCTCTCAGCTACGGCCTTGTCCAGATCCCCCGACAGACGAGCGCAATGGGCTTCTTCAGCCTTCGGTTTCTCTTCTTCAGCTTTCAACTTCTCTTCAACATCAATTTTCTCCTCCACCAACTGTTGGAGGTCCGATTCCTTCTTCTTTAAAATCAGGGCTACAACGTCCCTTTCGGATTGAGCTTGCCTGATCTGATGTTGGAGGTCCTAATTTTTATTGATCAGACTCTCCTCCTGCTGTGAGGATTTAGACAACTCTTGGGCTATGTGAAAGCCCTTCACAAAACCCTAGCATGAAAGAAGGAAAGAGGGCTTTATAAGGTTTGTTGAAAACATTAAGGTGAAAAACATGTGAAGACCTTACCTTGCTCAACTCCGTTAAAAATTCCTGGCATACGGTTGTGGGAGGTTGGTCATCCAGGTATTTTAGATCATTTCGAGTCACCATTATCATGACCCAATCCTAAAAGGGTCCATGACCGGCCAACGAGCAAGCTTGCAAAGGCCTACTAACAACGAGTTAAGGGATTCCATCATCATAAATGAATAAAAAAATGCAGAAGCGTGAACAAATACCCAGTGTGCATGATAGAATTACCATAAATTTTTGAGATGATACAATAAGGGAGACTCACAAACTACCTCTACATCAAAAAGAGAAAAATACAATAAAAGCATAAAGAAGCCTAATCTCCAAGCTAGTCCTCATCGGTACTTGAAAAAGGTTTTAGAAAACGCATAAGCATAAAGCTAGAGTGAATCAGAATATACCAAGGTTATAAGTTTCCATGGACAACAATATAGTCATAAAAGCTTTTTCTTCTTATTTCAACATAATAAATGGAAGGCTTGCTATCCCAAAACCTGTAGTTGTTCATGATTGCCAAGTCAAGCCTATGGCCTTCTTAACGTCCTTCAGCACATAGCTTACTTTTGTTTGTATGTTCATTTCCGAATTCTCTGACATGATCTTATCATGTTGCTCTTCACGGTACCAGTCAGTTTAGGGAGCGACCCCAAATAGATTGCATTGTGTGATATCACTGTGATCATCTGGTTCATGATCCCTTATTACCACTTACCTCACCGGTTTCAGATCTCGCCCCCGGTGGCGATCAACCGTATCACTATTCATGCCGTTCAATCATAAAATATCTTTTCTTTCTGTTTTGCCAATCCATGGTAATAAGAGGTGTGCATGCTATTTTTTTCAAGAAAGATAGAACATAATAAAGTGAGATGCTTACTAGCATAAATTGTACATTTAAAACGTCTAGCATGTTATAAAACTGTACGAGTAACAGAGGTATATAGAGATTCACCTTTTCTTTGGTATGATTCTTCCTTCAAACTTCTAATCACCTCAAGTTTGCCAAAATAAACCAACGCTATCATTTCTAAGCCTTTCTACCGACTACTACTGATCTGCCGAGCTGAGCTGCTGGACCAAACTTGGCCGGACTGCCACTGGTCGGCTAGATAAGCTCCTGGCCAAAGGCCTTCTATCCGGAGGACAGTGGCGGGCTAGTTTTTCAGGGAACTGCTTAATCATTGGTCCAGAGGCATTCTGGACCGAAGGGTACTGAGCCGAGCTAAAGAGGTCAGGCATTTCTTCTGAGATTTGCCGAGCAGCCGAGCAGAGAGTCATTGGTCTGGTAGAGTGCCAAGATAAGGATGCCGAGCTAACAAACTGTCGGGTTAAAAAACATCTGCTGAGCAGAAGCTCTGCCAAGCTAAGGGCTGGCCAAGTATCCAGTTTGCCGAACAGTCAAAGGTACTGGAGGATTATGGCAGTGCGGGAAGGGAGCTTCGGACATAAATTTTAGTCAAAAGGCTAATAAGGTGGCCCTAAGGCCTCAGGGCTAATTGCCTGAGCTACTGGATGCTAAGCCAAGATGAAAAGGCTAAGGATGCTCAGAGGTGGACCGTCCCTTTGCCGAATAGCAGTACTCCGGCAAGTGGGAGGTCGGCAAGTGACATGGGAAAGTCAGAGGTGCTTCTGGGATGATCCAGGAATTACTGCCGAGCTAAAATGGGTTTAGCCTTAGAGTCCAAGGATTGTTCGGACCTGTTGGCTAAGTGCCGAGCTGAGACACTAATGCTTAGGTACTCCGGTAGAGTCAAGGGAGGTCTGTCGAGATAAAAACAGTGCGGCTCAGTCCTTTAATGGACCTGCCGAGTTGAGGTAAGGGACAAATCTTATTAACCGAAGGACTTAAGATATACCTGAACAAGGCTCCACGTCTGGCAAGAGTTACCGAGCTGAGGTCCGGTCGAGAAATGCTACTTCGGGCAGAGGGAGCTTCTGGGTGGAACAGATGGTCCGAAGGGTTTGGAGAACTGTTGGAGAGGTGGGGACTGGTCGGACAAGTCTTACTAAGAGCAGGGGAGGTTAACCGAACAACAAGGTGTCCGTAGGGCAGAGCTTCTCTCTCTAGAATCTAGATGCACGGAGGGGTTTGGTGGGGTTTGAATGCTCCACAATAACTGCTTTTATAGGAATTCGGAGGGGTTGGGGTAGTTGGGAGCATTAAAGATTGATTTGATCTTTCTTAATCTTGCTGAAGAGGTCATGGAGTTGTCTTATCTGAGTCAGGTCTGAGCCCTCTGTTGTGTCAGTATACAACTCGCGACTGAGTTGTCCCATCTGTGTCAGGAGGCGGGTCAGTCCGGATGGGACCTGACCCTTCAGCTCGGCAAAGCTGCCGCGCAGCCACTGGGGCACTCGGGTCCGGGCTAAGCTGGGCCGGTCGGCTGGGTCCGGATAAGGCTAGGCCAATCTGCTAGGTTTCGAATGGGTCCTTCTTGGGCTTCCGGGCAGCCTTCAATTGGGCTCCTTACTTCACTTCCTTGACCATTTAACTTTAAACTTTATTTTAATACTTCAAATAAATTCTAATAAATTCTCAAAAATTACTAAAAACATTTAAATATATTTTTGGTCTATTTATCGGGTCAGGGCCTCATATCCTCCCCATCTTTAAAAGTTTGGTCCCTCAAACTTAAATGGATGCGTAAAAGGTGAAATCATAATTCTAATACCTTATTCGAAGAGTTGTGGATATTTTAGACGCATATCGCTCTCTTTCTCCCAAGTAGCTTCGTTCCTTGATTGGTTCTCCTACCAGACTTTGACAAGTGGAATGACTTTATTTCTGAGCTGCTTTTCCTACTAGTCCATGATTCGAACGGGACTTTCTTAGTACGCCAAATTCTTCTCGATCTTGATGGTTGGTTGAACTAGAATATGCATACGGTATGAAATGTATTTTCGAAGTATCGATGTGTGGAATACATCGTGAACATTGGCTAGCTCTGGGGTGAGTGCTAATCGGTAGGCGACTAGTCCGATCCTTTCAAGGATCTCGAAAGGTCCGATGTAGCGTGGATTGAGCTTTCCTCTCTTTCCAAATCTGATGATGCCCTTCATAGGTGATACTTTCAAGAATACCTTGTCTCCTTCCTGAAATTCTAGCTCCATTCGACGTGCATCATCGTAGCTTTTCTAGCGGTCTTGGGCTATCTTCAGCTTGTCCTGAATGAGTTTGATCTTCTCGGTTGTTTCCTACACAATTTCTGGTCCTAAAGTTGCTTCCTCTCTAACTTCGGTCCAATATGATGGAGATGTGCACTTCCTGCCATACAACGCTTCGAATGGTGACATCTGGATACTTGCTTGGTAGCTGTTGTTGTAGGCGAATTTTGCTAAGGGTAGGTGTTCTTCCCAGCTTCCCTGGAATTCCAAAGTGCATGCTCGTAGAAAGTCTTCTAAGGTTTGAATCATTCTTTCTAATTGGTCGTCGGTCTGTGGATGAAAGGCCCATTGCTTTATGAAGCGACTTCTAGAATCTAGACATGAATTGGGGTTCTCTATCGGATGTGATTGAAATAGGCGTACTGTATAGTCGAATGATTTCTCATAGGTAGGTTACTGTCATTTGATTCATTGAATATGTGTTCTTAATTGGAATAAAATGAGCTGACTTGGTCAGGCGATCGACTATTACCCACATTGCGTTGTTGCCTTTGATGGTTCGAGAGAACCCTACGACGTAGTCCATGGTGATACCTTCCCACTTCCACTTCGAAATTGGTAGAGACTGAAGTAGTCCTGCTGGCTTCTGACGTAGTGCTTTGACTTTCTGACATTCGAGGCACCGATTGATGTAGTTGGCTATATCTTCCTTCATTCCTATCCACTAGAATGATTTCTTGAGGTCTTGGTACATCTTTGCTCTTCCGGGATGAATTGCAAACTTCGACTTGTGGGATTCGTTCATGATCTTTTGTTTGATTTCTTCTTGGTTGGGCACGCATATTCGGTTTCGGAATTTGAGGAGATCTTGTCGCATGGTGAACTCGCTTTCTGGTTGATCTTTGACACTTTCCTGGATTTTCTGCAACTTCGGGTCGTTTACTTGGAGAATCTTTATTTCTTCTATGATGGAAGATTCTGCAATGATTATTGTAAGATGTGTCGAGTAAGGATGGTCTTCTTTCCGGATAAGGGCGTCGGCTACAATGTTAGATTTTCCTGGGTGGTACTGAATTTTGAGGTCGTAATCCTTCATAAGCTTGAGCCATCTTCGTTGTCTTAGATTCAGCTTCTTCTGAGTGAAAATATACTTCAAGCTTTTGTGGTCGGTGAAGATGTCGCAAGTAACTCCGTATAGGTAATGACGCCATATCTTGAGTACGAAGATCACTGCTGCAAGCTCTAAGTCGTGTGTAGGATAATTCTTCTCGTGAGGCTTTAATTGTCGAGAGGCATAAAAAATTACCTTTCTGTGTTGCATGAGGACGCATCCTAATCCCTTGTGTGAAGCATCACTATAGACGGTGAATCCTTCTTCTCCATTGGGTAGTGTAAGCATAGGCGCGGTAGTGAGTCTTTTCTTTAATTCTCGAAAGCATCTTTCTCTTTCCTTTGTCCATGCGAATGGATCTCCCTTGCATGTAAGCTGCATCATAGGTATGGCGATCTTTGAAAAGTCTTGAATGAATCTGCGGTAGTAACTAGCAAGTCCTAGAAAACTGTGAATTTCGGTGACTGATGTCGGTGCAGGTCAGTTTGAGATTGCTTCTATCTTTTATGGGTCCACTGAGATGCCGTGTTCGTTGATGATATGCCCAAGGAAGTGGACACTCTTCAGCCAAAACGCACACATGCTGAACTTTGCGTAAAGTTGCTTTTCCTTCAATGTTTGTAGAATGACAGACAAATGATACGCATGTTTCTCTTTATTCTTTGAATAGATGAGAATATTGTCGATAAAGATGATTACGAAATCGTCTAGGAAGTTAGCGAAAATACAATTCATCAGATCCATGAAAGTTGTTGGGGTATTGATTACTCCAAAGGGCATAACTAGAAACTCGTAATAGCCATAACGAGTGCGGAAAGTAGTCTTCTCAATATCTTCGGTTTTGACTTTAAGTTGGTGATAACCTGATCGCAGATCGATCTTCGAAAATACTCGGGCTTCTTGCAGCTGGTCGAATAGGTCGTCAATACGGGGCAATGGATATTTGTTCTTGATTGTAACTTTGTTCAGCTCCCGATAGGCGATGCATAAATGTATGGTTCCATCCTTCTTTTTAATGAATAGAACCGGTGCTCCCCAAGGTGATGAGCTGGGTCGGATAAAGTTCTTCTCGATCAATTCTTGTAGTTGAGTCTTCAATTCCTTGAATTCTGCTGGCGCCATTCGGTAAGGGGTCTTGGAAATCGGTTGTGGTGCTGGCATCAAGTCGATGGAGAATTCCATCTCTCGATCAATTGGCATTCCTGGTAACTCTTCTGAAAATACTTCAGGATAGTCATGTACTACTGAGATGTCTTCCTTCGAAGCGCTCTTCAATTCGGTTGAGGTGATGCTGTAGAGGTACCCTTGGCATCCTTTCTGTAGAAGACGATGGGCTTTGGCGACTGATACGAAATATGGAAGTGAGACAACTCCTTCTCCCTTGAGTTCAGGCTCCCCACCTTTGAATTCGACAAAGGTGATAGACTTTCCAGCACAGTTGATCTTGGCATTGGACTTAGACAGCCAGTCCATACCAATAATAATGTCGAAGTGTGCCATGCTTAAATAGATAAGATCTATAGATGATAAGGCCCCACTCATGGACTCCTCGCAATCCCTAAGGATTGTAGAGCATAGGACGCCTTTACTCATAGGTTGGGCTATGAGCAGATCGTACTCTATAGGTTCAGGTTTCCGAGAAATTTCCCCCGAGTGTGACTTCGAAATAAACGAGTGTGTGGATCCGGAGTCAAATAAGACATATGTTGGAATATTGCAAATTAGGATTCTACCTACACAACTCCTTCTTCATTACGGGGATCTCCAAGAACAAGTGCAAAAGCTCTTTCCTGCCTCTGGTTGTTGTTGTGGGCTCCTTGGTTGTTGGCATGATTTATGGGGACTCCAACAGGTATGGTGTTGGCTCCGGTCAGTTTCGAACAATCTCTCTTGAAGTGCCCATCTTGGCCGCATCTATAACATGCGTTGGGGGTGTGTTAACGGCATTCTCCCATGTGTATCTTTCCACATTTTGGACATGGGGGTATCGGTCTTCTTTTTTATTCCTCCTTCATTGATTCCTTCCAAAGTTCGGCTTCTTGAGTTGACTAGTTCCTTGCCTTTTTCTTTCTTGATAGTGCTGGGACTCGTCTACGTCTTGTTCCACTAGGATTGCTCGATCAAGTATGTCCGCATAAGATGGCAGCAGGAGAAGGCGAACAACTCTTCGGATTTCAAATTTCAATCCGTCTTCAAAATGTCAAGCTTTTAATTCGTCCATGGCAATCTGGTACAGGGCATATTCAGCAAGATTGGTAAACTCTGCTTCATATTCTACTACCGAGGTAGCTCCTCTTTTCTTTAAGTTCTCAAATTCCATACGCTTAGCGTTTAGCATGGCGCGCTCCTCAAGTTCTACCAGTGATTGGCTTCTCCTACTAGCAGGTATGATCCAATGTTGACTTTTTTCCGTTCTGAGCATTGGAAGAGTTGGAAATTATTTTCTATCTCTGTGATCCACTCGCTGGCTCGAGCAGGGTCCATACCTCTGTTGAACGTTGGGGGCTTCAGTTTTAGAAACTCTTTGACCACGATCATATTTGCCATTGGGCAGTCGGGGTAAATGACTTCTTCTTCTTGGTTGGCTGGCGGTGGTTCAACCACTGGTTCTTGATTTTGGATCCGGTTGATAGCTTCTTGTTGGGCTTGGACTGTTCTAACCAACCTTCTCACCATCTAACGCAACTCGCCGATCTCGTCACGATCTTGACCATTTCCGTTAGCTCCTGTGTTTACCATTCTGTTTGTGAAGGAATTTACAGTTAGAAACTAGGAAAAGAGTTTGATTAATTCATAATGGTTAAAACTTAACATAAGTAGATAGGCCGAAGTTTTAAGGGTGTCCGGGGGCACACTACAAAATACGTCGAAATGTAACAGCCCAAAAATTTTGAGAAACATTTTTTTTTGAAATACAATAATTAAAACAATGGGGAGTTAATAGTAGTAATCAAACACAATACAGTAGAACTTCTCATTACATTCTTCTTGATACAATGTACAAACTACAAGAGTACAAGAAAGAGAGTACACTAAACTACTAGCCACAAACTGTAACGAGAAAGTACCACTACAACAGTACAACAACCTGTAAACTGACAAGAGAGGACAATGGTCCAAGGAGAGCCAAGCCTACAACTCCAACGGAACCAACAACTAAGACAAGCTCCAAGCCAACCTGCAAGAGGAACCCTGCAGTACAATCCTAGAAAGAGAAGAAAAGGTGGGTCTGAGCAAACACAGCTCAGTGACGGTAATAACTAAAGTCTAACAAGAGTGCACAAGAAAGTGCAAGTCTAAACAGAGTAAACCAAGGGTGAAGCAACTTAAAGTAAAGTAGGGCGGAAAGTGAAGTAAAATGCACGCCCACACACACCCAACTGTAACCAAAGGACCAAGAGCCAACCCAAGGCACAACACACACCCACACACACAAGTGAAGTGAGACTAAGAGTATCTCCAAGGTCAAACAAGAAGAGTGCGACCCCAAGTCACAGTCGACACACAAGGACCCAAGTCACACCACCTCACCAACTCTCAACCGGGAATACTACCATAGTCAAGTAACCACTTCCCAATCTCTCGCAAAGGAATCCAACAACCACAAGTATACCCATTCCCGCATTACCCACAAGTTCGTTGTTTAACTTTGGATTCGTTACATTAGTTATCTTGCCAAGTATTTCATTTCATTCGGGTTTTCCATTCCGCATCGGCTCAAGAGGGCCTAGCATGTTCATATCAATTCCAACATTGCCTTCCGGAAGACCCCTAAAGGAGCGGGTCACCAATATCCTCAAAGGGAGGGCAAACAAAACACAAGTGTTGAGATTTTTCCATGATCCCGCCTGCCGACGTATCATGTCACTTCCGAGACTTCTGGGAACTCGTATCTCCCACCTATGGCCAAAGGATTATTCCTAGACCCCGCCTGCCGACGTATCTAGTATTCCGCGACTTGAAGGAATGCGTATCTCCCACTCAACCAAAATCCATAGTCGCTCGGGCATTCCTCCTCCAAGACGACATCCAACAAGGTCACGGTTGCTTGGGCATTCCTCCTCCAAGACAACACACAAAAAGATCACATGCCATTACATTTAACGTTGGTTGTTACAATTGAATTTGGGTGAAAGATCAAAGATTACAAGAAGGTGGTCCTCGTAGGATCCATCCTTCCTATTTGTCGTTCATTGGGTAACTTGCATTCATTGAGTGTGTTCATTACTTTCCAATGATGTTTCCATTACTCACAACCTTTCACATTTTCATACAAGGGCGGACGAGACACTCCAACACTCTACCACATTCCACATTTTCCAAACAAGGGTGGACAAGACACACCCACAATATACCCGCACACGAATATCCAAGACGAGACAACAATACTCAATTCCCAACCGTGAAAGTCAAACATCAATCCGCACACACACACTCAACCAAGAAAGTCACCTATTCACAAGTGACTCACCCAAAGAACCCCAACAACAACCAAGCCATTCAAAAAACCAACAACCCATAATTTCGCTCTACCAAGATTTCCCAAGACTCACCCATCTTCCCAAATTATGTTCACCTAAGTCAATTTCTCACCCAAGGGTAATCATCACCACAAAACCTCTTCGTACCATACCCCAGACCAACACAAGTCTCGCTCTCTCTCGTAGGAACCCAACAATACTCATCACGACTTAAATCCATCGAAAACCACTTACAAGCTCCCTAAGGCATTTCGTCAAACACTTATCACGCACAAGGGATTTTAGAGTCAACAACCAACAAATGTTCTTACGAACCTCCGAATCATCTCAAACCAATGAATTTCCCACGATTCCCCAAACCAATACCCAACGTGTGATTCACAAATTGACTACGCAACACGAGTTCAAGGGGGGGGGGGAAATGAACAACAATTTATCGAATGATTAAACGACGACGAGTGAATCTAGAAGAAACACAATCTACGCAAACAAGGTAGAATTTAAGAGTTACCCACATTGATCATCACCGGAATCACCTCGCCGGAGAGTCG
>NMUG010007501.1:0-12044 GCA_002855965.1 Monotropa hypopitys
GGAGAAGAAGAAATGGCAAGCAATAAGGGCCGTATGTTCTCGACAATTATCAAGCTGTCTGCTCCAAAATTAGGGCTTTCCTATGCGACATCTGAATCGGCGAGTCTCTCCGGTTCGAACTCGACGAGGCGGCTCTTCTGCTCTTCTACTCAACATCCTCGGAAATCACCTCCACTAGATCAAGAGATCGGTTCTACCAAGATAGAAGGAGAGGAATCAGAAACCAAAGCACAGATTCGAAACGGACAAGACGAAAACGACGACGATGAAGAAGAAGAAGACGTCGACTTGAACAAGGAGACTGGCGAGGTCGGAGGGCCTAGAGGTCCCGAGCCTACTCGGTATGGAGATTGGGAACAAAAAGGCCGTTGCTCCGATTTCTGATAATTTCTTTTGATTTGGTTTATTACCAGTTGTTGAAGGCCATCGATTAGAGGACTTAATCTAGAGGTTAGGCTTTTGTTCACTTCGGTGCATCTCTACATCAAATAAGCACAATCTGTAGTATTGCCGTTTCGTTGCTGCTTTTCTAATCAGAATCTGTGAAAGTAGTTAGATTTTGATAATATTTTGCTTCAGTAGGAACTAACTTGCTGGTTGAAGGATTAGACTAGTGGTGTAGGGAAAATATATGTGATCGATATCCAAAGTACAATTTTATTGATAATCAAAGTACAATATATCTGAAATGAATTACAGAAATGAAATACGAAAATGGAAGTGCAGCGATCATTGTTCTGTCTTTAAAACAGATTCGCCGCCTCCGGAGGTGTCGAGGTGTCGAGGTGTCGTCGGCGTATGTCTCCCAGGATAAGATGGTCTTGGACCTACTCTCTTGGTACACCTCTAATAGCAACCTTGGCGAACTTCTTTGTACTGTGCTCTCTCCCTCAAGAGCGAACTACAGTGGAATATGATGGTTCTGATGTGTTGCTTCTCTTTTCCCATCCTCTCAACAATAGCTTCATAAATACATGAGTAGCGAGACTAGAATTGGACAGCAAAACCTCATAATTGGATTGGACAACAAAACCTCTGATTGTTTTCCAAGACCCGGATTTGGGGGAAAAGCTGATGATACATTAAATGAAGCACATGAGTTGGTTTTCCTTTGGGAGGTATATGAATTGGTTGCCCCTTGGGACCCTCCAACAGTCATTGTTATCTCTTGGGACCTATCAAGAGCCATTCACTCACATATAAACAAGTGGTTGGTGATTAATGTTTTGGTGATAGAATTTGAGGACAAAAAGTTGGATTAGGAACAATGTATTGGTAAGAGACATGAAAGCTGAAGCCAGTTTATTAATGCATTGGTGATTAAGTTGAATAGAAGGCCCTCTAGTTGGTAAATCCCATCACTATAAATGCTAGAGTTAGAACTTAGAATCATACCATGATTACAATCCACCTGATACTCATACCATAAAGCTACTTACATCATCTTGTTTACCATCTCACTCTCCTCCTCGACGGTCTCTCTCATTTTCTGTCCCTTCCTTCAGCAAATTAGTCATTAAACCATCAATGGAAGAAAATTTTGCTTCAATTGGCCTACGAGTTGGAATTTCTTCTCCTGCCCCCGTTTCCATCAACATTCTTAAACTATAAACATCAGCTTTTATAGGAAACGTCCCCAATGTTTTTGTAGATCAACTTTGGAGCCATGTAGCCTAATGTTCCTCTTGCTGCAGTGTGAGACACATTGCTATCATCCCTTGGATATAGTTTTGCAAGCCCAAAGTTTGGAAACTTTTGGTGTGAAATTCTCTTTAAGATAAAAAATGCATGATCTGCATCACCACCCCCACCGCAAATATTCAATCCCACGAGCCACTTAAAGATAAGATGTGCTTCTCAAAGACCCATTAGGCATGAAGTCAAACAAAAATATTCAATTCCATGAGCCACTTAAAGATAAGATGTGCTTCTCAAAAGACCCATTAGGCATGAAATCATAAACAAGAGCATGCTTACATCTCTCAGCACAACAATCCCATTAGGTGAACAACATGAGCATGATGAGTTCAGGAGCAACATCGTTGATGAATTCTTGGCCTTTAGCTTTTGGGCTTCCCAAGCATTTTAACTGCTACGAGAGAGCCAGTTCAAATAAATGCCTCGTGCTAAACTTCAAGATTAAAAAACCCCCAAAAAACACTCATGCCGGTCATGAAAATCTTGCTCGAAAGATTGATCCTGCATAACATCGTTAAAAAAATACATAACAAAGATGTTCCTTTTTCATGAAATACAAAGCCTTTTTTTCTTAAAATTGATGCCTTTTTTCTTAAAATTGATGATATCCTTATATTGGCCTTCATGTATCCATCTTTATGTTTTACTCCATTTTTCTAAGCCATTTCAATCATAATAGGCTTGCACGAAGGCTAAGAAAGCCGCTAGTGAAGCTAAGATAAAATCTTGTGATGATTTTTATAATAAATTAAATAGTAAAGATGGAGAGAAGAGTATTTATAAACTCGCCAAGCTGAGAGAGGAAAACTAGAGATTTCTGTCAAGTTAAGTGTATAAAAGACTAGTATTCTAGAGTTTTGGTGAAAGATGAGGAGATCAAGGATAGATGAAAAACGTATTTTGAGAAGCTTTTGAATGAGAAGCACTTGGAAGACGTTAATGGGGGGTATTGGGTGACCATAGAGAGAGTTTAGAATACAAGTTCTATCGTAGAATCCAAAAGTCGGAAGTGACCAATGCTTTGAAGAGGATGAAATTGCGTAAGGCCTTAGGACCAGATGGTATTATGATCGAAGTGTGGAAAAATCTAGACGAAGTGGAGGTGTCTTGGTTAACAAAGTTGTTTAAGAAGATTATTTTGACTAGGAAGATGCCTGATGCATGCAGGAGGAGCACCTTAGTATCCATATATAAGAATAAAGAAGATATTTAAAGTTGCAACTATAGAGATATTAAGTTGATGAGTCACATGATGAAGTTGTGAGAAAGAGTTATTGAACATCGTTTGAAATCGGTGACAACGGTGTTGGAGAAGCAATTTGGATTTATGCTTGAGAGATCTATCATGGAAGCAATCTATCTTGTAAGGAGATTGATAGAAAGTATGGGGCAACGAAGAAGGATATCCATATGATTTTTATAAACTTGGAAAAAGCTTATGATAGGGTGCATTGGGATATTATATGGTTGGTTTTGGAGAGAATATGAGTGATAAAATGATATATCGATGTGATTAGAGAGATGTATGAAGGTGTCGTCACTACTATTAGATCACCAACGAGGGTTACGAGTGAATTTTCAATCACAATAGGTTTACACCAAGAGTCAGCTTTTAAACCTTGACCTTTTTTGCACTAGTTATGGATGAGTTGACTAGACATATTCAGGATGATATTCTGTGGTGCATATTGTTTGTAGATAATATTGTCTTAGTGGACGAAACTGCAAGAGATATTAATGATAAATTTGAAATTTGGAGGGAAGCATTAGAGTCAAAAGGATTTAGAATGAGTAGAGGTAAAACTGAGTATATGAAGTGTAAGTTCAGTGACAATAGAAGTGCTCAAGGAGAAGGAGTGAAAATTCAAGATTTGGAGATACAAAAAAGCGAGCATTTTAGGTATTTAGGTTCATTTATTATTAAATATAGAGAGATTACGAATGATGTGACTCGTAAGATCCGAGTTGGATGACTCAAGTGGATGGGTACTTCTTGGGTTTTATGTGATCGAAGTGTTTCCTATAAAACTGAAAGGAAAGTTCTATAGAACTCTTATATGACCAACAATGTTATATGAAACAAAATATTGGCCTATCAAGAAACAAGTGAGTAAGATGAGTGTATCTGAAATGAGAATGTTGAGACTGATGTGTAGTAAGACTATGAAATATAGAATTAGGAATGAAATCATTCAATGAAGTATGTGTTGTACCTACAGAGGACAAGCTGAGAGAAAATAGACTAAGATGGTTTGAACACATTTATCGTAGACCTGTAGATGCGATAATAAAGATGGTTGACAATATAGTAGATAAAAATATTAGGGGAAGAGGATGACCCAAATTGACTTTAGATGCTATTATACGAAAAAATACGAGTCTCCTCAATTTAAGTGAACATATCCTCTCAATAGAGCTCAATGAAAAAATAGGATTTATGTAGCCGACTCCATTTGATTGGGACATAAGCTCGGCTTGGTTTGGTTTATTCCAATCTATTATACATGAGAGCTCAAATTTTGAAAATCTGTTGGGTTTATGTCGTACATGGCATATTGACCGGATAAGATTGGACTTGTTTGATACCAATGATTAGATCTGTCCCATGCATTCGTTAAGTTAAGCACATGCACCAAAAATACAATTGAAACACATTTCCACTTACACATGTTTTCTCAGAGCATGCCTCCACACATGCTTCTCCCCCGATACCTTTCCCCAAAATACCATTAAGATTATACCTTTTTCCAAGAACACAACAATACCAATATGCATGCTACCCCCCTCCACCCTCGCGAAACCCATATACATTCAAACCCTTACACTCGCAAAACACATGCATACCGATACACATGCTTCAGTAGGAACTAACATATTAAACAACTGGCATAGTTGTTGGTTGAAGGATTAGACTAGTGGTTGGTGATTAATGTTTTGGTGATAGAATTTGAGGACAAAAAGTTGGATTGGGAACAAAGTATTGGTAAGAGACATGAAGCTGAAGCCAGTTTATTAATGCCTTGGTGATTAAGTTGAATAGAAGGCTAGTTGGTAAATCTCATCCCTATAAATGCTAGAGTTAGAATCATACCATGACTACAATCCACCTGATACTTATACCATAAAGCTACTTACATCATCTTGTTTACCATCTCTCTCTCCTCCTGGATGGTCTCTCCCATTCTCTGTCCCTTCCTTCAGCAAATTGGTCATAAAATCATCAAGGGAAGAAAATTTGGCTTGAATTGTCCTACGAGTTGCCATTGCTTCTCCTGCCCCCCATTTCCATCAACATTCTTAAACAATAAACATCAGTTTTATAGGAAACGTCCCCAATGTTTTTGTAGATCATCTTTGGAGCCATGTAGCCTAATGTTCCTCTTGCTACAGTGTGAGACACAATGCTATCATCCCTTGGATATAGTTTTGCAAGCCAAAAGTTTGGAAACCTTTGGTATGAAATTCTCTTCAAGATGAGAAATGCATGATCTGCATCTCACCACCTCCCCCGCAGATATTCAACTCCACGAGCCACTTAAAGATAAGATGTGCTTCTCAAAAGACCCATTAGGCATGAAGTCATAAACAAAAATATTCAATCCCACGAGCCACTTAAACATAAGATGTGCTTCTCAAAAGACCCATTAGGCATGAAGTCATAAACAAGAGCATGCTTACATCCCTCAGCACAATAATCCCATTAGGTGAACAACATGAACATGATGAGTTTAGTAGCAACATCGTTGATGAATTATTGGCCTTTAGCTTTTGGGCTTCCCAAGCATTTTAACTGGCTACGAGAGAGCCAGTTCGGAGCTTCCTTTGTATACAGAACCATGGCCTCTTTCCCCCCACTTGTCCGTAAGCCCATGGTCGTCTTCTTGATGTCCATGTCAGAGTACCTAATAGTGACAAGATTATTTATACTTCGCAGGAACCCTTCAATGCTATCAAATAAATGCCCCGTGCTAAACTTCAAGATTAAAAAAACCCAAAAAAGCACTCATGTCGTTCATGAAAATCTTGCTCCAAAGATTGATCCTGCATAACATCGTTAAAAAATCCATATCAAAGGTGTTCCTTTTTCATGAAATACAAAGCCTTTTTTCTTAAAATTGATGCCTTTTTCTTAAAATTGATGATATCCTTATATTTGGATTTCATGTATCCATCGTTATGTTTTACTCCATTTTTCTAAGCCACTTCAATCATAAGAGGCTTGCATAAAGGCTAAGAAAGCTGTTAGTGAAGCTCTTATGATGATTTTTATGATAGATTAAATAGTAAAGATGGAGATAAGGGTATTTATAAATTCGCCAAACTGAGAGAGGAAAACTAGAGATTTCTATCAATTTAAGTGTATAAAAGGTGAGGATTCTAGAGTTTTGGTGAAAGATGAGGAGATCAAGGATAGATGGAAAATGCATTTTGAGAACTTTTGATTGAAAGCACTTGGAAGGCATTAACAGGGAGGTATTGGGTGACCATAGCGAGAGTTTGTAATACGAGTTCTATCGTAGAATCAAAAAATCAGAAGTGACCAGTGCTTTGAAGAGGATGAAATTGGGTAAGGTCTTAGGACCAGATAGTATTCTGATTGAAGTGTGGAAAATCTAGGCGAAGTGGAGGTGTCTTGGTTAACAAGGTTGCTTAAGAAAATTATTTTGACTATGAAGATGCCTGATGAATAGAGGAGGAGTACCTTAGTATCCACATATAAGAATAAAGGGGATATTCAAATTTGCAACAACTATAGAGGTATCAAGTTGATGAGTGACATGATGAAATTGTGAGAAAGAGTTATTGAATATTGTTTGAGATCGGTGACAGCAATATTGGAGAAGAAGTTTGGATTTATGCCTGGGAGATCTACCATGGAAGCAATCTATCTTTTAAGGAGATTGATAGAAAGTATAGGGCAAAGAAGAAGGATCTCTATATGGTTTTTATAGACTTGGAAAAAGCTTATGATAGGGTGCCTCGGGATATTATATGGTTAGTTTTGGAGAAAAAATGAGTGATAAAAGGGTATATCTATGTGATTAGAGACATGTATAAAGGTGTCATCACTACTATTAGATCACCAACGAGGGTTCCATGTGAATTCTCAATCACAATAGGTTTACACCAAGAGTCAGCTTTAAATCCTTACCTTTTTGCACTAGTTATGGATGAATTGACATATTCAAGATGATATTTCGTGGTGCATGTTGTTTGTAGATGATATTGTCTTAGTGGACAAAACTGAAAGAGATGTTAATGCTAAATTAGAAATTTGGAGGAAAGCATTAGAGTCAAAAGGATTTAGAGTAAGTAGAGGTAAAATTGAGTATATAAAGCGTAGGTTCATTGACAATAGAAGTGCTCAGGGAGGAGTGAAAATTCAAGATTTGGAGATATAAAAAAGCGAGCATTTTAGGTATTTAGGTTCGGTTATTAGTAAAGATGGAGAGATTACGAATGGTATGACTCGTAAGATCCAAGCTGGGTGGCTCAAGTGAAGGGTCACTTCTTGGGTTTTATGTGATCGAAAGGTTCCCTATAAAACTAAAAGTAAAGTTTTATAGAACTGTTATAAGACCAACAATGTTATATGAGACAAAATGTTGGCCTATGAAGAAATAACAAATGAGTAAGATGAGTATATCTGAAATGAGAATATTGAGATGGATGTGTAGTAAGACTAAGAAAGATAGAATTAGGAATGAAATCATTCGGTGGAGTATATGTTGTACTTGTAGAGGACAAACTGAGAGAAAATAGACTAAGATGGTTCAGACACGTTTATCGTAGACCTGTAGGCGCGGTAGTAAAGAAGGTTGACAAGATAATAGATAAAATACTAGGGGAAGAGGCCGACCCAAATTGACTTTAGATGCTATTATACGAAAAGATACGAGTCTTCTCAATTTAAGTGAACATGTCCTCTATAGAGTTCAGTGGAAAAATAGGATTCATATAGCCGACCTAATTTGATTGGGACATAAGCTTAGTTTGGTTTGGTTTATTCCTAGGAAGCACGGTTACTCCAAAAATGGTGCCGTACGAGTACCAGGTACTCTGTGGGTACGGGTACGGGAACATGTATGGCAAAAAGTACCCGGTACTTTTGACCGAAATGGGTACGGGGTGGGTACTTAGGTGGGTACGTTTAGACAAAACTGTAAATTTTCAAACATTATAAGGGGCTAAATGTAAAGGAATCCAAAATATTGGGGTTTATTCTATAATTTTAATCTTTATAACCTAAAATGTTTATTGAACAAGCATCCACGTTAATTGTGGCTCTATTCCTCTCCCGCAACCCCCGTCTGTATTCCTCTCCCGCACCCCCCGTCTGTATTCCTCTCCCGCAACCCCCGTCGTCTTCTCCTCCGTCAACCCCCGTCGTCCTCTCCTCCATTGTCCTCTCCCTCGTCGTCCTCCTCCGTCGATCTCCTCTCCAGCAGTGACGCCGATCTCCTGCGACTGGACTGCGACATCGATTCCTCCATCGAGCTCCTTCGCTGATCTCCTCCGTCGACCTTCTCTCCAGCAGAGGCTCGTTCGTGTTCTGCAACTGGGCTCGTTTGTATTCTGCGATTGGGCTGCGATTGCAGTGACATCGATTCCAAAGTCGACCCTCCTCTCCAACAGTGACACTGACATTGACCCTCCTCTCCAGCAGTGACACTGACATTGACCCTCCTCTCCAGCAATGACACTGACATTGACCCTCCTCTCCAGTAGCGACATCATTCGTGCGATAGTCAATGTCCTCTGTCCAGCCGCGATTCTCTCTCTGACGATTCCTCTCCTTTCCAACTAAAGGTGTATGAATCGTCGACTCTCTCCAGTGGTATACTACCTAAATTATTTCATTGTTTTTATGCAAAATAATTTGACTATTACACATTCTTTTAGGAATATGAGTTCAACAAGTAGTATGGGTTCAAGTGGTACTAGTACTCCTACTGATCAAGATGTTAATGCTCCTCTTTGGAATTATGTGACTACAATATCAAAAAGGGGTGATGGTGGTAATAACACAAAATTCAAGTGCAATTTGTGTCACATAGATTTTCAGTGGTCATATATGAGAGTCAAAGCCCATTTGTTGGTAATTAAGGATAAAGGAATTAGATTGTGCTCTGTTGTGAAAGAGAAGCCTGAAATTCTTGCTGAAATAAGAAAATTACATCAAGAATAACAATTTCTCGTTTTTGTTAACTTCTAACTCCATTATGTAGGTATTATAGTGTTACATGGCTTGTAGCAAATCACATTCCTCCTTACATGGATGAAGAAATTTTGGCAATGAGAATGAAGTACTTTAAGAAGTATTTTCCGGACCAAGATGAAAGGAGGGTTGTTAACACCGAGTATGCTAAGTTTTCTGGTTGTCTACAAAGTTTTGGAGATACAGACTCTATGGTTGATAGAGGAGTAATAAAGCCAATAGTTTAGTGGTTGGTGCATGGAGCTTCCGCGCCTATGCTTCAATCTTTAGCCTTGAAATTGCTTAGCCAACCATGTTCTTCTTCATGTTGCGAAAGTAGGGATGGCAACGGTTCGGTTCATTTTTTCTGGATATCCGTATCCGGAAACCGAAATCCGAACTGTATCCGTATCCGAACCGAAATCTGAACGGTTACAAAAATCCATAACCGTATTCGTATCCGCGGTTATCCGAATCCGAACGGATATCCGCGGATTGTATTTTTTTTTTAAAAAATGTATTATATTAAAATCCAAAAAATATATTATATTAATATATATATAATATAAGGGTATTATATATATTATATATAATATAATCGGTTCGGTTATCGGTTCGGTTATCGGTTCGGTTACCGGTTCGGTTTTTGGATAACCATAACCGAACCGAATTAGAAACAGATTTTTGTGTATCCATATCCATATCCACGGATAAAATTTCGGTTACGGTTCGGTTAAAAATCATCGGTTCAGTTCGGATAACCATCGGTTCGGACGAGAATGCCATCTCTATGCGAAAGGAATTGGAGTACTTATTTTTTCATTCACTCCATGAGAAGGAATAAACTGACACCCCAAGGTTGTGAAGATTCAGTCTATGTACACAACAATATTCGTCTTCTCTCGAGGAGGTCACCAAATTATACCGAAGGAGCGACCAAGTTGTGGGACATATGTGGGGACGACTTTGATTCAATGGGGGGTGCTGGCATGCTTGAGATTGCGGAATCTGATATGGAAGTTGTACTATTTGACGTCGATGATGTTCAAGATCCCTAAATCTTATTTTTAAGACTTTTGTGTTTTGCTTGCTTTGAGAACTAAATGGTGATTTGTAATTTAACTAATTTTTTTAAGACTTGAATTATTACTACTACTTTTTTTTGTTCAACTTGATGTATGAACTTTGAGCTTTTATTTATATTTTTTTGTTAGTAAAATGTTTATATTTTATTATTATGCATGCAATAAAATGTAGTAAAATAATAAATAAATTCGCCGTACCTGCACCCTATTTTTTGGGTTATTGATGTTTCCTGTACCCATACCGTACCCGTACCCAGTACCGGTACCCGTGCTTGATAGGTTTATTCCAATCATATTACAAGCTCTCTTTATTGTGGTACACTTAACATGTAAAGGATTACTGGTTTTACTTATGCTTAAGAGTTTGGACTCCAAGCGGCAAGCGTATTATCAATATCTGTTAAAAATGGAAAAAAATATTTGTCTAGGTTTTGTGCCCTCAATGCATGTTGAGATTAGCTGTTTGACTGTTGTGGGAAGCTGATTTCATTGAGAAACAAAAAGCCATTAGTGGTAGTCCAGCCAAAAGGATGGAAATTTGGCCCAAAATGCCCCAGATGAATAAGTCATTTCTTGTTCAAAATCTAGGTAGCCAAAGGACTGGGTTGGAAGTCCAAAGGGGAGAGAGCAAGGTAACTTTCAGGATAGAAAAAAGAGATAAATCTTAGCTAAATTGTTTGTCTTGATATTGTATCTCGGTTAACCGTCGTCATCATCATCACCCACAATACTTTTTGGAAGATTTTTCGTTAGCTTTGCGTCTATACGACAAGTCCATGCCCTATGGCTGACAATCATTACTTGCTCCCCATATCATACTGGGGGCGCATGCTTTCCCGCTCTTGGTATAACACCCGTCTTAGAAAATTCGCCACAATTTAAATTTATTACAAGTCTAATCATGTTTTTGGTTTAAAATCTGTGAATAATCATGTTAGATTAATTTCATTGGGATGATGAGGATGTTGGGAAAGAAAACTTTAGAAAACAAGGTTAATGGTACGTTAAAAAGGTTTGTATTGAGTTAAGGAATGTTGATAAAAGTGCCTGGAAATTAGCACAACATACGCTATATACCGAAATGTGTTTGGGGAATAGGGGTGTGCTTATATCGAAATGCAACCCCATTGTTTCCAGCTCTTGGCTTTGATTAAGCCTCATATCGAAATGGGCAAGGTGGGCACATTTTGATATGTATGATCAGAGTGATCACATATTGAAATGTGAGAATGCCTAATTAAAATGTGCAATGTATGTAATACCTGGAATTTTTATAATGAATATAATTATGATTAAAGTTAATAAAATTAATGAGCGAGCTTAATAAGGAAAATTTAGTTCTAATAATCCTTTATGTACACTTGACTTGGGTGACTATCAGGAACAATTATCCATTGTAGTGTATTGAGGATTTATTTAATCAACTTAAGGGATCTAGGGTGTTTTCAAAGATTGGCGATATCATTAAGTAAAGGTCAGAGATAATGATATTTTCAAAACAACCTTTTGCACTAGTATGGCCATTACAAAATTGCGGTTATACCTTTTGGATTAACTAATTCTCCTGTGGCATTCATGGATTTAATGAATCGAGTATTTCAACCCTAACTTGATTCATTTGTTAGTGTCTTTATTGATGATATTTGATCTACTCACAGAGCAACGAAGAGCATAAGTATCATTTGCGTATATTATCACAATTTTTTAAAGAAAAGAAGTTATATGGGAAGTTGCATAAATTTGAATTATGGTTGGATCAAGTAGTATTTCTGAGTCATTTGTTTTAGGAAACAATATTTCTATTGATCCCAAAAAACTTGAAGCTATTGTAAAATGAGGAATCTTTGCTTTGTGCAAGGTTTTTTCTGTTATTGCCAAATCGAGTACTCAATTAACCAGAAAAAAGAGACAAAGTTCATATGGACGGATCAATGTGAATAGAGTTTCCAAGAATTGAAACAAAGATTGGTTACAATACTTGTGTTGACTATTCCTTCAGGGATTGGAGGGTTTATGATCTACAGTGATGCATCTCATTAGGGTTTCTGGTGTGTCATGATACA